>ML787761.1:210039-245664 GCA_009831015.1 Picea engelmannii | reverse complement strand
TAGGTTCAAAAGTAATGTAAAATATTATGCAAAACGGATTAAGCATAAAGTAATGAGAAAGGACGTTGTATACCTTGGAATGATTAGATGAAATGATAGTATAAGTCAAAATGTAGGTGATGAAGGGTAAAATAATAGCAAAATGTATGGGCAAAAAGGGTACAATATGTGGTCCTAACAGCCATCAAAAGAGAATGTTGATACATTCTCTTTAGCCAAGTCACGTGGCCATCGGAGGGAAATGTTGGGCCATTCTCCTTAGCCAAGTCACATGGCCATTGGAGGAGAATGTTGGACCATTCTCCTTAGCCAAGTCACATGGCCATCGGAGAAGAATTCCTACCCGATACTTACCTCTAGAGAAGCATCTGCACCTTGAGTCTTTGTCAGTCTTGTCAAGTCACCTGAGCAAGGATAAAGACTACACTTGGGACATTATCCTTATCCAAGTCACATGGCCATTGGAGGACAATGTATGCCCGATGTTGTCCAAAATATCAACACTCCCTCTCATCGAGGAAGACATTCTGCATCGCGCCAAACTTGTCCCTTGAACACCTCAAGTCTTTATTAGCCCTTGTCAAGTCACATGATCAAGGATAAATAATGCTCCTAGGCCATTCTCCTTAGCCAAGTCACGTGGCCATTTGAGGAGAATGTCTTCCCGATGCTACTCATATGTCCATTTCCTTGGACATATGATTGGTGATAATGTCCACAATTTTATCATCTGTAGATGTTTACTGGAGCTTCATTGCTCCCTTCTACATCATGTCTCGAATGAAGTCTTGTAAGAATATTCTAAAGCCACACTACTTTATGATTTGAGAAAATATATGAAATATACTCTATGTCTATTGTATTGAGTGCTACAGACTATTCCTTTCCTGAAATCGTAACTGATCCCAAGATGAAGCAACACCCCAAGGTGCTCAATCTATCTACTCCACTCCTTGTCCAATCAAAATCTATATATCCCTGCAACCTCACTTCACCAATTGAGACATATCTAAGAGCATATCCAATTGTACCATGCAGGTACCTCAACACATGCTTTATTGCAACCCAATATTAGTGTCTCTACTCTGCCATAAACTAGCTCAAGGTGCTCACTACAAAGAAAACATTCGGCATAGTCTTAACCAGGTACATCAAGGATCCAATCCACTTCCTTTACATCGTGGGATCCACCAAATATAAATATGAAGAAAAATCCCTCAATTTCTTCATATTTTTCTCCATAGGTGTAGCCATGGACTTACAGTCCATCATACTGAACCTGCGAAAAATATCAATTGTACATTTTCATTGTTTAAGGAAAATCTCGCCTAGTCTTTTCCACACCTCTAATGCCAAGAAATAGTACATCCAACCAAGGTCCTCCACCTTGATATCTAAGGATGACTCCCTCTATCACTAAATTAAGCTCTGTTTTCTGGTCTTCCTCACTAGTTACTCCCAGTGTGACTAAGGAAAAATCGATAACCCAGTCCTCCTGAATGGCTTCCTCCTTAGTCACTGTAGAAAAGTCTAATGAAACAAGGGAATCCTACCATGGGGTCTCACATATCCTAGAAGCCTCCTACATCTGAAGCTTCTATCTAGCATCCTCAAGTCATAACACCCATATCAGTCCTGGAATATGTCTCTCTCCTACCTGAGTCAGCTAACTCTCTCTGAGATCATGCTCTTCCTGTGAAAAATTACTCCCTCTGAGTTTGTACAATCTCCATAGCCATCTTTTCCCTTTGCATTTGTTGACTTCCTATGAAGTTTGATCTCCTATGAACTATCTTGGGAGGTTATTCCTCCCTACTGGATCCTAAGGGTTGACTCCCTCCAAACTCTAGCTCCTTCTGAGATGGTACTTGTTGGGGCTATTTTCCTCACCACTGGTGGAGCTACCTACTCCTCCTCATAACTGGAAGGTTTGTAATCAATGATGTGATTGATCAATGTCATATAACTCAAGAATATATGAGGTCATTTTATCTCCTTGAAAATATCATGGGGAGCTACATGCCCCTCTGCATCCTTCAAAGTATCATGAAGCCATGTTGGCCTCTTCCTAGTCACTCCAACATCTCTAGGTATATCCACTGGCCTGGCCGGCTCTACTAATAGTTTTAAGAATGAGCAATTGAACTAGAGGTATTTGTATGGTCATCCTATGGATCCTTCTACTCACTATCAATTTACATATGAGACACTATGTATCCCACAAAATTACCCTTCTTTCCAGAAGGTTCTAACTTCATCCTCTTCACCTTTGGTACATGAATGTATACTTTAATGTACATAACTCTATGTCTGAATAGTCTACTCCATGTATCAAACTAGAGACCTTCTGACTTGTTGTCTCCTGCAACCATCACTATATCTCCCTCTCATAGCTATCACCCGTGACCTGCTTCTAGGGAGTGTATGATTGTTCCTCTTAATGCACAAAATACAAGATCACTTCTTGGACAAGGTTCCTTGGTATTCTTTTCAAGTGTACGTCCTCTGCAAACACCCTTATGATATAACTTGAAAAACATGTACAAGTGCATAACTCTAAAATTTGTATCACCATCCATCTTGCCTTCTAATATGAGATAGGAAACCATCTTGACAAGAAAGAGTCATAAATACATCAACAAGCCTGAAAAACTTTAAAAATTCAACTTTGATTTTGACTTTGATCAGTTAACCTTTGACTTTGACTAAAATTTCAACCTTGAAGTTTTAGAAATCTGAGAGCACCAATAGGTGTGCTAGGTCAGGGTGAGTTGGTTTATGTAGAAATTTTCCCCAACATTTTAAGAAAAGTGCCCAACAATTTTCAGATAAGGTCTAGTTTTATGACTGTGCAGTGGCAATATTTCAACAAATCTCTAATACCATGTTGATTTTTTTTATTCTCATATCTGATATTTATTGCCTTACAATTTCAAAAAAAAAAATCTTTCATGCCATAGTTATCATAGAATAACTATACACTGAAAATCTCAACTACAACAATGCGGCAAAAACAACAAGATCTAGAAATATTAACCATGGATAGTAGACACAAGAACACATGAATTTATCCCGAGAAACCCAACCTTGGGAAAAAACCTATCAACCTTCCTTATAGAAGAATAAAGTCCCAGATATTACTAGTACATCACCATGAATAACAAAAAATACCATTCAGAGAATGTCCTCCCCAAACCTAGCATCTACAAGAGCTAGTGTCTCACCAGAATAGCCAAAATACAACCAAGAGAGAGCTTCTCCAAGTCTATTTCCCCCTCAAGTTTGGTGCACTCACCAAGACAACAAGAAATGCAATATATACAGAAATAGCACAATTTTAGTTGATAACTGAATAGTATGCACTGCAGAAGGAGAGTTGTGTGTGTCCAAATGAAATGACTCTGCCTATATTTATACTTGTCAAGGTGCCTGTCTTTCTCCTGTGGAGCCAAATTATCTCCATCAGTATTCAATTTTACTTTATTGCTTTCTGTATTTTACTGGTGGCGCTGAATTCTCTTCCTGATTCTTCAATTTCTTCCTGGGGCTTCTTTAATGGTCAGATGGGTCTTCTTGTACTTCTTAGATTTATTCTTTTCATAGAAAGGTTGTCCTTGAGCATGGTTGATGTAATATTCTTTTCCATGCACCCAGTTGATGTATACATCTCCCACATAGCATATTGAGTCTCTCTCAATCCTTTTCAAGTCACATGAGAAAGGATAGAGACTACACTAGGGCCCTTCTCCTTATCCAAGTCACATGGACATCGGAGGAGAATTTGTCATTCTCCTTAGCCAAGTCACATCACCATATGAGGAGAATGTATAATATGATAATACATGGAGAACATCAATGCCCTAGTCCATTCTCCTTATACAAGTCACATGGCCATCATAGGATGATGTTGATCCATTCTCCTTAGCCAAGTCACATGGCCATTAGAGGCAAATGTTGGGAAATTTTCCTTAGCCAAGTCACATGGGCATCGGAGGAGAATGTTGGGCCATTTTCCTTAGCCAAGTCACATGGCCATCGGAGGAGAATGCATGCCTGGTACTTCCATCTGGAGAATCATCATCACCTCAAGTATTTTTTGGTATTTTCAAGTCACATGAACAAGGATAAATATTACGCCTAGGCCATTCTCCTTATCCAAGTCACATGGACATCGGAAGAGAATTTATGCCCGATGTTGCCCAAAACATCAACATTTCCCACCATCGGGTGGCTTAAACCATGAAAGACTCGACTAGACTTTGAATTCTTCCTTGATATCCAATTAACTTGGACACTTCTTCGATATGCATTGACAGAGAGTTACTTTCATTGAATCGCATGGGTTGCCTTGAGTTTATATGAGTCGAGGTGAGTTTTGACATTTACTTTAACTTTCTTTTTTCCACAATTGGTACAACTTGTACTGAGAAGAATGATTTGGATATTGCTATCAATATGGCTTCTATCAACCAACAATATTTTTCTTGAGCCTCATAATTCTCCATTTTCTAGTTGTACAATTCTATATCTAAATTTTGTCCTATAGATAAGGGAGATTCGACAAGGATTTCTCCTTCACTATTTGGCTCGAAATTGTCTGTTTTCTCTAGGGATGATTTTAGGGGCTAAATTTCGTTTATGGGATAATTTTCCATGGTTTTTCCAAAAACGAGGTTCGCTATTTAAAAAATGATTCGCCCAAATTCTATAGGATAAAATTATTTTACCCTAAAAATAGCAAAATTTTTATAAAAAACTATATAAAATCCTTAGAAATTTGAATATCTTTACAAAAATATCGCCAATCATTTATAGTTGGCATATGAAGGATTAGTAAGATTCACCAAGTTTTCTACATTTTAAAATAAATTTCCATCCTTAAAATCATCCTTGCTTTGCTCATTATTTATTTGATATAGTTGTTTGAATTCTTGATTTCCATACCATCTATCTACCCAAGGTTTTCCTTGCTTTGAATCTAATGGGATTATAATTTTTCTTATGCTTCCTTTGATTTTGATTCTATCTCTTTCAAGAGAGATTGTAGCTCACATGTTTCTTCCCCACGATTTACCAACTAATGCAGGATAGGTAGGGATTGCTTCAACCAAGTTGATTACTTCAAAATAGACTCTCATTGGTATTCCCATTATGGATGATATTACACTTTTAAGGGTACTAATTGGTTCAATGAACCTTTGATTTGCTAGCTTCAGGAAATTCATGGTTGGTTGTAGTAGTGGTTTTCTCAGTCAATTCCATGTTTCCCTTGGCAGTATGTTTACTTGAGATCCAAAATTGACTAGGACTTCCTTGATAATGTGTCTGTCAATTTAGAGGTTGAATTGTGGGTCGAAGTCATCGGTATGTCTTTCTTGAGATAGTTTGCATATAATTTTAACATATCTTTGGTATTATTTATATTCTCTTAGAATAATTAGTAGGTCGATCAAGTGGTCGACTGACTGCTTTTATTTTAATAGCTATAGAAATTCATCTAATGTCATATCGAAAATATTCATATGTTCTCCCCTATTTTTTTTATCCTAGTTGATGTTCTTGAAAAAATTCATCGCTTCCCGCATCAGTTTGTCCTGTTGATCTAGATCAGGGTATATTTGTCGGTCTCTCCTTTTTCAACTTGTTGGTTCTAGATAAATATCCTCACCAAATTTTGAATGTGTTACCACAAGAAGGTTCTTTGAATTTAGAATCTATTAATTTGGCACTATGCACAAAATATTTACATTTCTATTGTTCATGACTTTTTTTATTACAATGAGACAGTCCTCTAGGGAATGATCTCCTACTCCACAAATATTATAGAACTTGAGATGAGTTATGTATTTTATGGGACAATTTGGGCTTATATGATCATATTTCCAACAATTGAAGCAATAATAATGTTCTCTGCCATGTGCTCTACCAAAATTTCCTCATCATCTACCTCAACCTTGATAACCATATCGACCTCGTCCTATGTATCCATTTTCATTTGCTTGGTCGACATGTTGGTTGATCAACTATGTATGATATACTAAGTAAATATTTGGTCTATTCTTTTTGTTTAGCTAGCATTCCTGAGTGGAATGCACCACTTGGGGCATTCATTCCTTAGATTTTGCGGGCAGTCACTTGTTGCATGATTTGTCAAGGCTTCACAAACATCATAGTATGTTTCGATCTAGATGTGTATGATTGTTGGGTCTAGTGCATCATTGAACTTGCAGTGATATTTTGTGTGACCCTCACTTGATAAAATGGTACACCATAGTTTGTTGTGTGCAATCGACATGTTTTCAATTGATTGTTGTAGCTTTGTGAGCTTGTATTCCATAATTGTTTTAGTGATTATCGAAGATAGGGTTCCTTTGTCATCTGTTTTGATTCACTGTGCTTTTTTCAACTGTATTCTCATGAATGAATATTGTAACATTCAGAGGGGAATTTTGATATTTTGTAGTAATCTTGTTACATACCATTGTACCAACAACTTTTCCTCGATTGCGTAAGGGATTTGACTTAATAAATATTTAAACCTCTTGTCATATTCTCAGACTTTTTCACTCGGATTTTGTTTGATTTCTTTGATTTTTTTTTCTTCCAAGTGACTTCTATATTGATTTATAAAGAAATTGGGGAATATTTTCTTTATATCAACCTTTGAACATTGTTGATTATCTATATAATTCATAAATTATGTAAGTTCTCTGGCTTGGAGGGCGGCACCGAAATGTGCCATTTGTTTTTCCTCGTCAGTTATGTCAGTTGCATATTGAAATTTCTCGCATAAGAACCAATGTTGCTTAGGGTCTTCATTACCTGCGTAAATCAGGATATAATTTAAACCCATGTTTTATTTTTGAGATTGCTTTGAAAATGGAACTATTGTAATATTTTTTGTCGAGGTCGTATGAGAGGTTGAATTACTTTCTTGAGTGGGGTTCTAGATTTTTTACTCGACTACAATTTCGAATTGTGTGCATTCATCTCTTGGTATTTGAGCATCTGTTTGACAAGATTTATCTAAATATTTGACGAATCATCCTTTGCAGGGTTGTGATGGTTCATTTTCACTATCTGTTGAATTATAATATTCTAAAAGTAGATTTGGCATGGGGGTGGCATACATGATATTCCTTATATGAAAAATTATATCTTCTAGGTGGTATTCACCATTTTCTTGTGCTTTAATTAGCATTTTGTCTCTTATTTGACTAGTGTTATTAGTTTGATACAACACCCATTGTGATTGTGTATCTATGTGAAGCCTTTGTTGGAGGAAGTATATAATAAGCGGGCTAGGACTTCTTACAGGAGAAAGTTGAATTTCGGGTCCCAAGTCATTGATCTCCATGTCGACTTGGTCATTGGCTTGATGGGATACATTATCTTTCATACTCAATCGTAAGCTTCCACTCATCCCAAGAGTCATCGAGGCGCTCTCAAGGACCACTTCAACAATCTGTCGCACCTGGGTAGGTTTTCTATGAGATTTTCAGAGATCCCTCTCATTCCACAACTCTTCTCGTTTATTTTTCCTTTTATCTCACTCTATTTTTTGAATATCCGCTAATGGTTTATGAATATGCATTTGATGTGCAGATTTCTCATTTGAATTAGTTATCTTTCTCTTGACTTATGAAATTTTCAACTTGGTCATGGTTCAACTTAGATTCAACTTTTGTCTTTGAATTCGACTTATATCGACACATGGATCATCCATACTCCAAACCCCAACCCAAATTACTCATGTTCGATGGTTTCCATTGTCATTTTTTATATGTTCATTTCTTTAATAAGTACTCCCAAGCCTCTCTGGTATATTTACAGTTAAATTCCAAGAAAACTTCCCACTCTTCTTGTCTTCTTCACTGGTTGGAGTTTGGAGGGGGATATTTCAAGGGGGGTCGGTATTCGACAACGTCATTGAATCCTTTGTCTAAGAAGAAATTATACAACAGGGAGGGGGCGATGCAAAGGAATCCATCATGCAATTTTGTATAGAATTTGTTCTTGATGGTATGAACTGACTCTCTATCTTCAACAACTTGATATTTGATGTACTCTTCAAAAATTCTCTCGACCCACTCAATTAAGTTTTTTCCCACTCCGTTTATGATCTTGTGCATCGACTACTCATCGGAAGTGGTTTTGCACATTAGGCTGATTGATAAATCTGAATAGACTTCTAGAATGGCTTACAGAAACATTTCATGAGTTTTTGAGAAGAATTGAGCATGTGCTTCAATGAGCGTCAATTGATTTCTTCCTGCATAATTTTTTATGTAATTCATAATCTTACGCTCCCACCATTTGTATATGTCTTCCAAAGTTAGCATATATGTGCATTTTGTTGTGCATCCCCAAGTTCAAAAATAATGGAAACAAAATCAATGTTGTATTCTAAGGGAAAGTATGAGAAGGTTGTCAGTAGATCCTTACATAGAGCATTACACACACTATAGCATTGTATAAAAGAGCACATAGACATATAGAATAAAATACACAAATGGGGGAGAACCATCAAGAGATTTTATTATATATCATTCCTAAACAACCTCTTATGTCTTTCATCCTGTAGTCTCAGTAGGTCCTTTTGCTAAATGGGGCATTGATTTTATGACATGTCACCCTCACTCGGCCGGGGGGCATGGTTACATTATCGTCGTTGTTGATTATTTTACTAAGTGGGCCGAGGCAATGCCAACATTCGATAATACTGGGAAGACTGCAACAGTTTTCCTTTTCAACCATGTCATTACTCATTTTGGTGTTCTTTAGGCTATCGTTACCGATCATGGTAGTCATTTTAGAAATAATATGATGTCTGAACTTAGGAAGAAGTTGGGCCTTTGTCATGATAGCTCAACACCCTATTATCCACAGGCTAATGGCTAGGTTGAAGCCATCAATAAGGTTCTCATCACTATGATTCGACGGATGATAGGAATCCATAAAAACAGTTGGCACACAATGTTATTTTCAGCATTGTGGGCATATCAGACATCTGTTAAGTCTGCCATGGGATTCACACCTTTTCGATTAGTTTATGGCATGGAAGCCATTCTGCCGATAGAATGTGAGATTTTGTCTTTGAAACTAGCTGTAGAACTTTTACCAAATACTTTTTCCGAAGAGGAACGTCTGTTGTATCTAATGCGACTAGACGAGACTCGCCGTGACGCTACTCTTGTTTTAGAAGCCCAAAAGAAACGTGTTAAGGCACAGTATGACAAGCATGTCAAACCTCGTGTCTTCTCAGAAGGAGATCTTGTTCTTCTATATGAACAAGATAAAGATGATTTAGGAGCTGGGAAATTCGAACCAATGTGGCATGGGCCTTACATTGTTAGCAAAGTTTTGACAAAGGGGGCTTATGAGCTAGTGGATTATGATGGGGTACCTTTGAGCGAACCCAGAAATGGGTTGTACTTAAAGAAGTACTATGCATGAGTCATTTGTGCATAAAGAACTTGTATTTTTATGTATCATACTGAGTGTGTGTGATTACTTTTAGCTTTGAGTTTGACGTTATTTGGTCTCTACCCTTATGATTACATTGTGCTTGATTGCCAGATGTCGGAGTATTTGCTACCTTATATTGGCTTCGCCGATGGTGCTAGCTGTAGTACTCGGAACCTAGCTTCCGCTGCCTGGGCTATCTATGCCCCAACGAACGAGCTTATATCTTTACGAGGTGTATGTCTTGGGCGGGCAACCAACAACATCGCAGAGTATAGCGCCGTAATTGAGTTATTGGTTGATGCTATCTCTATTGGAATTCATCGTTTGGTTGTGCGACTTGACTCACAGCTAGTGGTGCTACAGCTAAGTAATGTCTATTCTATTCGAAGTCCTACATTATTAAGAGTATATTTGCGGATTCGCCTCTTGGAAAGACATTTTGATCATATAGAATATCAACACATTTCGAGATGTCTTAATACATTGACAGATGCGTTAGATAATTATGTATTGGACGGGCATTTAAATCACTTATAAATCAAACACATTAAAATGTACACACTTGTAAAGTAAGCTGGTAGGAACCATGTATATATATATAACGATCAAAGTTTGTTTTTACAAAATGAGTCTGAAGACCAAAATATCAAAAATGGAAGCTCATGGCTTCTACATAACGATATCATGACATCAATGATGTTCATGATAGCATGCTAAAGTCCTGGCTACTCTGCGGAGCAAACGACCCATAGAGGCAGAGACTCCCACGGTATGACGTTGATCACGTCGTGGGATCTCCTCCAGAGGTATATCTGGAACATCATGCATCAATCCCTCTAAGTTTTGCTCCACTGTAAGGTAGTCCTCGGCATACTAGGGGACTGGAACTACTACTTCACCTCGCCGCTGAACAGGAGAACTACCAGCTGGTCTGTATGCCCCAACATCTATGTTATCAATACAATATTGGTGTTAGTCCTCGGCTAAAATTACAAAACCAAAAACATTTAATATGATGAAAATACAAAAACATCTAAAAAGTTAAAAAGTTGGTGTACTTCTTACCAATATTTCCCCACTGTGCGTCTTCAGGGAGGGAAAGGTCAGGATCACCTCGAAATTCCAAACCAGCATACGCATAATCCTCTATCATCACAACCTGGCCTTGGAGCCAGTCGAAGAAACGATATTCATACCTGACGATAGGTCCTGTCACATGCCTAGCCATGAGCTGGCACCATCATAGCATCCGTGGATCTCTGGGACCCAGAAAATGCCAGTCTGCCTGAAGCCTGTACACTGGGACCCTCTCACAAAATAAGGATACTAACAATGATCCATAACCAAATTGCTTGAGATCTCCACGCCTGCTTTTTGTCAGTTGTTTCTTGAGGTTACGTAGTACTGCATCAGCCCAGTTGAAAACTCGGGGCTCAAGACACTCGAGGGCATATTGAAAGTAGCTCTGTAGAGCCATATGCGAGACAACATTGCCTGCCATTCGAGCTATAGTAAAGAGAATGGTACGGAGAGTGATATCAGTCACTCCCCAAATGGCCACCTTTCCCTTTTGTCTTTCTGCCTCTGGCACACAATACTCTCGGCAATACTCACTCATTTTCATACCGCCTCTGCGGCTACCAGTCAAGATGACATGAGAACCCCGTCTTGACAAACCTGTCAGGAAATAGATATCTTCAATATCAATCATCAATGTATGGGCACCCACATTAAAGACCTGCTGATCCAGATCCCACATCCGGACTAAATGTTCCAACAAACAAACTTGGGCTCTCATGCCCGGTATCTAGAAATACTTTAGGAGACCGCAATTTCTTAAAGCGGCAATAGTCTGAGGGTGATTTTCGGTGGTGGAATTATCATCTTCGTGCTCACGTTCTCTCCACTCGAGCACCATTGTGTGACTATTAACCTGCATAACAGCCATGGGAAGATGGTTAATAATTTGAATCATTGAAAATTTGATTTTATTTGACTAAACGTTATACAAATTTTTGACCTCTGCGCTATTCGCAGGCGGGTTTTGAGCACAGTGCGAACTTCTCGCACTGTAGCTCAAGGCCACCTGCGAGAATGAAGACTTCTCGCAGGCCCCGTATGGGCAGCCTGCGAGAATCTTCATTCACGCATAGGGTTTCAATACTAAGCTTAAAACTTCAACTTTAGCAATCAAAATCATGAAATTAAACCATGGAAAGTTAGGGAATTGAGCACTTATCAGTTTGATCCAGACGGTTTGTGAAATGATGCCCCGAAGCTCCCGGAAATTAACGGTGAAGATTGGAGGTAAAATGGGAATTTTTGCACTACAATGGTAAATGGGTAAAACATATGGTGAAAATGAATAGTAATTTTGTTTTATTTACTTTTTACCATAGTGGAAAGTGGGTTTTTTCATATTCATTCACTATTTTACCCTAATTACTAATACGAAAGTGAGTAAAATGACTTGCAGGCACCTAACGAGACGATTATGAACCAAAAAAATTTTGAAGTGTGGTGTGTTTATTTAGTTTTCTATGGTTTTGATCTAAAAACCTCAAGTGCCTTTTATCCGTTCTAGCACTTGTGAAAAACCTAGAATGTGATCGAGCGTTGTTTTATCTCTTTTCCGGGCTCGTTGTGGTTACACGAAAAAGGAACCCCCCTGGAGTTGACTTTAAGCCCTTTTCACGACTCCCTAAACATGAAAAGATTGTCGAGCGACCTTGCTATTTTCACGCTTGTTAAAGTATTTGAACTTACGCGTCCTCCGAGCGATATTTTAACCCTTTTTCGGTCTTGTTGGACTATTGTACGAAAAAGGCACTGAGAGAGTTCTCTTTTGAGTGTTTTTCCAAACTTTATAATCCTGAAAAACCTTCGACTTTTCTATCTCTGGACTCGTTAAACAAACATTGACAGACCCGTGATGGGACTGAACCACTCCTTCCTAGGGTTCGTTAAAAATATTCCGAGGGACTCATCCAAAGGATGAGCTTATATCAACAAGCATATGTGATCCTCTTCAAGCTTGCGTAAAAATAAAGAGGTACTTGGTGGGGGAAAATTTGGGAAAGGGATATGTTTCGTCTTTGTGTTAATTGGCAGTAAGTGTCGCTCTTGAACATGACACCCCCTATTCATCATTTGAATTTGGTTTGGGAAATCCATTTGTCTCTCATTCGATTTGATTACAAGGTCTTTCCATGTGTCGTCTTTGAGTCAATGCTGCCGAATCATTGGTCGTGTCATCCATATGTTCAAGAGTTGTCCGTCTGAAACTTCGATTGAGTCAGCCATCTGCAGTTATCCTTTCACTTTGTGTCGGCCTTCCCTATGTCCAAAGTCCAATTACTACATGCTCTGTTTCACCATCAAACTCTGTTACTCATTTCATGTCACTAATGGGGGATACATCAAGGCCCTCCTGTGACGATTTTTGTTCCGTCGACTTCAGCACCTTATCCAGAGTCAAAACTTAGAAATCACTTAGTACCTTGAAGCTTGCATGCCTCAATGGCAAGTTTCTCACTTTCGAAAGTAGGTTTACATCATTGACCTCTGATCGAGAGATTCCGTCAGGTGTTCGACATTAGCTCATTTATTCACATTCGTTGGATTGTACTATTGTACCTTGGGAGTCATTGACATTAATGGTGATTTCCCTCGCACTTGTTAACGATATACCTCAATGACCAGTAATCAAGTGGTTTCTACCATGTTCGACTTCGACACATGTAATCACATGGTTAGATTCATACGTTGGGTGATGGGATTGAAGACCCTGGATCTTGTCTTTACATCCAGGTTGCGATGGAGTATGTATATTTTGCGACAAATAGATCCACTGTGTATGGTTCGTGGCTATGTCGTCTTGATTACACATTTGTCACACAGATCCACATTGTATTCAGGTGGTTGTGCTATATTATGACTACATGGATCCACAGTGTATGATTGCTGGCCATGCCCTTTGTTTTTGTTGTCATCAGTCTATGATCTGAGTATGGGAATGCCTACCTCAGAATTGATATTCATAATACTCTGTTGATGCTTGGTTGTTTGCAGGGCTCCGATTAGATGTGCTCTTGGTTCTTGACACACACATGTAGCTTACAAAGTCTATCGACTGTCACTGGTTCCACTCTCAGACTTTGGGGGGCATTCTGTTATCCACATTTTTGGTCATCGGGATGATGTCATGATAATGTCATGATAATAGAAAATCAAACTCTTTACTAAGAACATTTTCATGAGAAAGGTTACACTTGACAAGTTCCAGAAATCATATTTTGAAGATAGTTCGCAGGCTGCATATATACTCTCTTGCGAGAATGATACATTCCCGAGGGCTGCATTCATCTGGGGTGCGAACTTCCCACACTGTACTCAAGGTCAGGGTGTGAACATGTTTCTAAAGGAGGAAAATGAATAAGTTCTCGATCCTTCTAGAAGGAATCTTCTAGAAGGATGAGTTGGCTTTCGAATGGTTGGCAAAATACTGACTTTCCAGATATCTTGGGATCATTCTCTATCCAAGTAAATAAGCTATCTTCTCCTATATATTGAGGAGATTGCTCATGGAAAGGGTTAACAATAAATATTAGAAGCAAGCTAGCAAGAGATTGATTGGAGAATTAGTGCAAGATTGTATGGAGGACTGATGCTACAACAGCAAAGGACAACAGCAAGGTCATCTTATGTGGTTGATTTTCTTCATGCATGAGCAAGTGTGTGTGTCAGAGCTAGGAGCCATCAAAAGGAGACCTACGACATCAAGGCTCAGGTTGTAAGTTTCACTTTCAGTTAATTCAATACATGAATATGTCCCTTTCCCATAATGATGATGTCATCTTATTACATGATTCCTTGATCACATGTATAGACTAGGTATTGAATATATTAATTTGCTTGTACTTCGATTGGTTTGTACTGTTGTGATTGGACGGCACAAGAGCATCGAAGCAGAGCGAGGAACAACAGAGATTTAAGGAGAGCGTTCATAAGGTATGTCCACCATCCATTCCTCTTTGTTCATTCAATAGGCTAGGTCTAGGGAAAGAGTAGTATTCTATCATGTTTTGTTCTAGATACCAGATGGATCTAGGGAGGTCGGTTTGTGTCCGCACTCACGGACTTATCCTATAACAGGGAAGTAGAGCTAGTGTGAGCACTAGTCTTTGTTCTTCCTCTTTTCTTTGACTTTCTCTATTGATGATCCTTCTTGGATTCTATATTTTTGACTTGGGTGTTTGAAATGACTTGTGTAACCAAGTCATCATCACATATCTATTCATCTTTTATGAACAAAATTTGTTGGTATTTGGATCATTGTTATCAACATCCTCCATATTTTCTTCGATTATTGTGAACATAGTAATTTAACCAATTGAAGATAAGTGAGAAGAAAATATTTATTTGGGGTTGAAACCCTTGCAAGCTTCCACTTATTTCAAATTGAAAAAAAAATTAGTAATTTAAAATTTTGGGTCAAATGGGTTAATCCCTTGAATGCAATGTGGGAAACATGGAAAGGTAAGGAAATGAATTGTTGTTTCCTCTTTTTATCAAACAAGGAAGACCTTGACATGTATTGTCTACACACTTCATCAAAACAATACATGTCGCTAACAAAATTGGAAAGAAAGAATGGTCTTCCTTCAAACCCATATAGTATAATGTATGAAGATTTATTTTTATAGACACAAATTTCTTTTCCTTTAAGAAAATATAATGCTTCCTGTGAAACTATCGTCGATCGTGTTCCAATAAGAATATATTGAAATTCCCTGACAGATTTTTATTGAACCAATAAGAAATGGAAGGGTTCCTTATGTTTCGACAATACAGTATACTATAATTGAGCAGGGTCATTTTCAACATCAACACTACCTCTTGAGGGTAATCCCTTAAATACATTACTTATGCGACAATTAATACCAAATAGGAGGCCATGAAAAATATATTTGTATTCATATAGTTGGAGATTTGATAAGATATTTCATTTGAGATAATCTCAACACAATCAAATATTACCTCTTTCGAAAGGATAAATATAACACATATACGACATACCTTGGAATATGGGATGTGGATTATTGTCTCATCAGTCGTAAGAAAACCCAAGAGAAATCATGATATGGATTAGATAGTATGTTAATATCAACTTGAGTAGTATTAGTTGGCATTGTAGCAGATGATGCTAAGAAATCCTTTAACAAGTTTGCACCACCACCCTATGAATCTAAAAATGAATCAGCTTCCAAAAGTCAGAGGACTTTGTTCAGGGTATGAAGTCGAAGAATTATTTTGAATATATTTGGAGTCAGGAGAATAAGTTTATTTCCTTTTGCAAGAACTGGAATCAACCTACATTTTGAGTTGAATTTACATGCACGCAAAGAAACTATTTCTCTAAAGTCGAAAGCTTCAATAATGCAAATGGCTTTTACTAGACTAGTTGTCCAAATATTACTAGCAAGATTTTTCTCTGGAAAGATGCGTGAGTACCACTGATATGCAGTCGAAAAATGGAAATATTTGTTCTGATGAGCGAGAGAGTTGACGATGTCTCCACGGAATGTGATTCCTTTCTTTTTCTAGCTACCATATTTCCCACTTCTTTGAATATGCATGAATGTCATCAATATGGATTACAAAGCTTAAATTGTTTAAAGATTAGATTCATAAATAATCCCTAATGTGATATCCCTTCAATATGTACGATTTCTTTAGGAACACACATGAACCATAAATAGAAAATATCCCTGATAATAAAGTTCTTTATGGGAAATCAGGATAATTAATCCTCCTTTACGGTTGACAACTGTCTTTTCTGTGTGAGTCGAAACCTTATTAATGAACCAAAATTTCCTTGAAAATGATGGATTGTTGTCCAGTGTGAAAATACACTAAGTATGGGACTCATCATGTATGAAGGGAATGGAGAGAAAACTCTTATGGATCAAGTAGAGTCATGTGGATAAATTGTTAATGTAAATTTCTCCGCATGAAATATGACTCGAAATCAGCTAAGTATAGGACTTTGCAATAGATAGGAAGAGAGGTAAAAGTAATGTGGAGAAAAGGTGACATAGAGAAATAGGATAAGGAAAAGGTGGGTGATCCAGGTGGATATCGGTGGCCACCCACCTTTTTCGGCTTGCTCAAAACAATTTTCTGGCAATTTTGACAATTTACTATTTTTAGCAGTTTTTAACTTCTGGGGCCATTTTGAGGGCCCAAATGAATGTTTTTAGACATATATGTTCTCAATGATAACCAAAGGAATTATTTATCCCCCAAAATGAATCTCATCGGTGATACCTTTCCAATGAGCTATCACACGCCTAAAACGGAGATCGTATGCAAACGTTACAACCCCGGGAAGTTGATGCACTCACTTACCCAAATGGAGCCCACATGACTTTTGGTGCTTCATCTCTTAGGGTTAGGTTTTTGGATGTATAGGGTTTTTGGATTTCCTTATTATTGTAAAAATTCCTTCATAGCCTCGTTGTAATCATCTTCTTGTGAATGCGAGTAGCCATCACATCTCTTCTCAAAGATAAGATGCCGCCATTCTAGCGAGTCTTTCACTTTGTATTTTTACAGTCTCTGTACATTTATTTCATTAATAGAAATTGTGTATTACTGTACCTCTGTGTTTATGGTTTCATATTTGATATATTTATTTTATATTATTGAATATCTTCGATATCTCTGTGCATTTTTTTATTATATCTTCGATCTCGTTTCGTGCCAAAAATAATTCAGATCAGTGGTATCAGAGCAAGCTGCTCTTGATCAATTTTTCAGTGCATGTCCCCGACGAGGTCTGAGTATAGAAATTTGGGTCTTGATCTTGTCTCTATTGAAGACAATCACTCTCTCACACCCAAGAAACCCTTAATGGCAGAAGAAAATAAAAATGATGGAGCAGACGATCCTATCAATCTATTGCTTGAGCAAGCTCTCACGTGACATAGGGATGAAATGATGGAGAATTTTGCCCACATCCTTAAATTCTTGTCGATAGCATTAGGCACATATTCATCAAGAGGCCAATTTGGAGGAACCTCAGATTTCAAGTTACAAGTTAATTTTGATATTTCTGTATTTGAAGGACAGATAGATGCAGAAGCCCTAGAAAAATGCTTAACTCTACTAGAAGGTTATTTCTCTGTTCACAATTTTTCCAACAAAGAAAAGATCAGCTTTGCACTTCTTAAAGATCTCCCTCATGTCAAACATTTGTGGAAAACTTACTGGGAGAAAATTTCCACAGAGGAGTCTGAAATATATGGGGTCGATCCCACTTGGGATTTTTTTGTGGATGCGGTAAAGGAACAGTATTACCCTATTGGAAACTATGAGGACCAGTACATGAGATGGACCACACTGCAGAAAGAGAGGGGCCAAGTAGTTCCATAGTTCACCAATACCTTCCATACCTTGTGCACCAAGCTGGGTATCAAAGAATCCGAGCGACATTTGGTTCTAAAATACTGTGGGGCTCTACACAGATACATCTAGACTGAAATGGATTTTCTGGAAATATCATCACTCGGTGCTACTTATCGATATGTTGTTAAAATTGAGCAGAAATTTAAGCACCAGAAAAAATGGGAATTTGGGTTTGCAAATCCGCAACAACCAAAGTATGACAAAGACAACCCTAACAAACAGTCTCCCGAAAACCAGTCCAAGACATAGGAAAAGAAGGGTCATGGGAAGACAAAGAAGGACACCAGAAAATGGTGTGATTTCCACAAAATACCCTGGCACAACACCGATGAATGTCACTCAAAATAGTCATCGGTGGTCAAGATCAAAGACAAGGAACCGAACCCTGATTCAGGATCTGATTCTGAAAACACTGGTAAAGGACAGATCATTGATGCAGACCCCACTACTATTGTCGCAACCGCAAAAATTCGACCAGAAGAACCAATAGATCCTGAAGAGGGGGAGCACCTTTTTCATTCATAGATGTGGGTGAAGGGGACCCCGCTGCATTTTATTGTTGATAGAGGAAGCTAGAAAAACCTCATCTCAGCAGAGGTCGTCAAACAGTTGGGATTGTCGACAACACCACACCTGCAGACATACAACATCGGGTGGCTTCGGCAAGGACGAGATCTCCATGTCATCCAACAGTTTCGATTGTCACATGACATCCAACCCTTCAAGGATGAGGTATTATGTGATGTTTCCCCAATATATGTTTGTGATGTTCTCTTGGGCCAACCATATATGTGGAGACACCATGTTGTTTATGAGTCTCGACCCCGTAGTGTCATTGTTACTTTGGGGGGTCATCTCTATAGAATACCAGAGGTAGCTCAAACTATTGTTCCACCAAAAAGTGTCGCAAGGTAGTATAACATACTGCAAAATTTATCTTCTTCACAATCTGTTCAAAAGGGGAATGGAAGGACATTGGAACCACTACAACCTCGCCCCAAGCACCTTCTATCCAACAGGAGCAGGTTGACAAGGTTTCAGCAAAGCGCAAATATTCCTTCTACACACCATCCTCTCATGTAGCCTAAATTGTTGAAAATCCTCGGCCTCAACAGGTTCATGACATACTTCCACAAATTGAGCAGTGCGACATCTACAACAAGGCAAGCAACTCACCAAGATGCAGATTCAGCAAACGCTTTTCCCTCTTCCCCAACAACTCAACGCAATGGATACCATTGCTTCCTAAGGAGATAGGATTTATCCAAGTGGATATCAGTGGCCACCCACCTTTTTCGGCTGACTCAAAACAATTTTCTGGCAATTTTGGCAATTTACTATTTTTAGCAGTTTTTAACTTCCGGGGCCATTTTGAGGGCCCAAATGAAGGATTTTTGAGATCGAGGTTCTCAATGATATCTGAAATCATGATGGATCCCCAAAAATGAATCTCCTCGATGATACCTTTCCAATGAGATATCAGACTCCTAAAATGGAGATCGTATACAAAAGTTATGACCCCGGGAAGTTGATGCACTCACTTACCCAAACGGGGCCCACATGACTTTTGGCACTTCATCTCCTAGGGTTAGGTTTTTGGATGTATAGGGTTTTTTTCATTCCTTATTATTGTAAAAAGGCCTTCAGATCCTCATTTTAATCATCTTCTTGCGAATGCGAGTAGCCGTCACATCTCTTCTCAGAGATAAGCTGCCACCATTCTAGCGAGTCTTTCACTCTGTATTTTTACAGTCTCTGTACATTTCTTTCATTAATAGAAATCATGTATTATTGTACCTCTATGTTTATGGTTGCATCTCTGATATATTTTTGTTATATTATTGAATATCAGCGATATCTCTGTGCATTTCTTTATTATATCTCCGATCTCATTTCGTGCTGAAAATAATCCGGATCAGTGAGGGAAGTTGAAAAATGACTAAGAAATAAATATTACAGAAGATAGAAGTGTGGAAAGTTAGAAAAATTTCCAAGTGTTGGAGAAAAATGAGGATTGTGGATGTGTGAAGATAAAATTAGGGATTGTAGAGGAAAAGGTATGTATTGACTTCTACGCATGAGGAAAATTTGTAAATAATCTAAGTGTTGACTCATGTGGAACGATAGGTATGTGGAGTGTAGAGAAAAGATCCAATGGGAGGAATCTCTGCATGCGAAATAATATCCATATGGGAAGGAAATAAAAAAAATGACTAAGTGTTGAAAACATATGATTTGTTCCAAGAATTAATATGGAGCTATGAGACTTGCACATGGTGCAAAGAGTTACGGATTGAGATGAAAAGACTTCCACATAGTAATACTTAGCATAAAATGAAAGGTTACAACATGAAAATGGATCAACAAGACTCTAGAAAAAATTCAAGGGTTCCTTCACTGTAGGATGGAAGATAAGGGATGAGTAGGGGGTGCATTTGGAATAACCCTGTTATCAATCTCATGGCTGGAGATGAAAATTGTTGTTGCAATAGGTCATTGGGCAACTGCTACTCCTTGGGTTGCAAGTGTAAATTGTTGGAAATATTTTTGTCATTGATGTCAAATACAGGGGGAGCCTACATACATCTAGATAAATATTACAAGCCTACAGATGTCCAATAAAAATATTGCAAGATGGATATTGTTGAAACTATTACTTTTCAATTTTTTATGGTCACTTTGGATACCATATCTTTGAAGGAATATTTACCCTACATACCTACCTCAAATGGGAGCACAAGTTATATGGTTGAAATCTTATTCTTAGACATTTCCAACTATATATGGAATTCCCTCTAACTCCCTAGGAATGAGGAGATATGCATTTTTCCATCCAACAACCTAGCCATAGATGATTTTAGGGGCTAAATTTTGCAAATGGGATAATKTTCCATGTTTTTTCCCAAAAAAACATTMGCCAATTTCCATTTTTTMTAAACATGACTCRCCCAAATTCCATAAAATAAAAYTATTTTACCTTTAAAATATCCAAAATTTTATAGAAACTAAATAAAATCCTTAGAAATTTGAATATTTTTGCAAATCTATCACCAAACATTTTAAATTTTCCATATTAAGGACTAGTAATATTAGCCTTGGTTTCTACATTTTAATATAAACTTTCATCCTTAAAATCATCCCTGAACCTAGCTACAAAATTGAGGTTTGTTGAAATTATTCCTGAGTGGACTCAACCCTTGGTATGCAATAATACCATGTTGATTGTTTACCACTCTACTAATGCAGGAGCATCGCAAGAAAGCACAAGTGGAGGATAGATGGATATGCACCAGTGCGCATTTTGAAGACATTTTGAATTTGAAAGCATGAAACATTAATGTAATATCTGGAAAATATATTGTTATCACCATAACAATTTTAAGATCAGGATAGAAATTTCAGAAATTTAGCGAAATCTTATATCACTGCGGAAGCATGATAGTTTTGGGGACTAGGATATATCTAGCGGCATATAGACAAATATAGCAGAGGCACAAAATGTATAACTCAGCGAACTGTCGATCTTGAAGAAGCCCGGATCAACAGCTAAGGCACATATCAGGAAATGAAGCAGCACGGAAGATAATTATTTGAAGGCGGGCCGGAGAAACCATTATGGTTTCGTTCGTGGATGCATGGCGACACCAGAGGTACATCAAGGCGAAAAGAGGTCTACCCAAAACCATTTTTTCCAACCCCGGATATTGGAAGTTGATGGTGTTATCACCTGCTGATTTGCATTTTATTTTTCCAAAGCAGCTTGTCCTTGTGTTATATTTCCACTCAGATTGTCAAATTTTATCACCAGCTCTGTCAAGCTCCCATCACCTAAATCTTTCACCTAACTGATCATCCAAAATAGTCCTGTACTCCATGAGTAAAAAATTGTCAAATATCTCAAGCCTATACCTAGCCTATATTCCTATCTAAACCCCTTAGTTCCATCACTTCATTCACTTTTACCCTTATTTTCATATTCCCATTGAAAATAAAACATATTCATTAAGCACCCTTATCATATCCACAAAGTCATATTTTTAAGCCTCATATGCCCAAAATCCTTCGAAAATAGAAAAAAGGGGTTTTTTATTATTAATATAAATATTTTTATATTTATATTAATATTTAATCCAATATTTAATTTGTAAAATCACGTCAAATCATGGGCATGAATCTCAATTAATAATGTGGAAAAGTCAAAGATTGGATGGAGGGCGCACATACATATCAAAGGTTGAAGTAATGAGGAGGTTAATTTTTTGAAGGGAGATCGGGGAATACTACCGTGGTTTCTTTGGTGGACACATGCTTTTACGTGGAACACATCGGAGGTGAAGTTGATCAAGAAATTGTTGCTAAAATTCATTTTCCTTCCCCTGAACTTGATGAAGATATTCAGCAAGACAAAGTGTTTCAAGGTTGTCTTTCTCCCCCTATGAATGATATGGTTGTTCAAATTCTAAGTCGCCTAGACATGGATGAGGATTCTGAAACTGCATCTATGGAAACTTCCAGCAATGAGCAAACAAATCCCATAGAGCTTCAGGAAATAAACAAAACAACATATGCTATTTTTCAATCAGAAATACAGAAAGATAATGAAGAGGCAGTTCTTTTATTTGATTCATTTGAAAATCATGGTTTCAAAAGTACGTCATTGGAACTCTAGACTGTGAAATAGTGCATGCTATTATATTTTCACACTTGCAAGAAGATTATGAGAAGGAACTTATTTCTATTAATTCATTTGAAAGTCAAAATGACAGTCCTCAAGAAAATTTCCAGAAGTTTAATGAAACCAAATCAGAATTGTTTGATGAACAAGAGGATGCACATAATATGGCTATCACATTTGAAGATGTTCAAGAATGTATGAATATTTTTGCTCATATGCATGGAAGAATAGACAAACCTATTGCTTCCGTTTCATTTGAAAATGTTCTTAGAACAAAAGAAATAGAGCAAGAGCAACAAACAGTTATGAAAGAGGTTTTTTTTTTTGTTTTTGCTCATCAAGAAGAAATAAATTTCCATGGTTTTCAAGATCCTATGGCCATCCTATTATAGTCATCAGTGAGAAAGGATTTTGTTTTATTCATAATTTCAGGTTTTGGAGTCAACTTGTGTTTTCAACTTCCATCTTTTACATTTGCCTGCCTGCTTAAGAAAGAAGTGATCGGAGAAAAATCGGGAAGCCAATTGCTTGATTGGTTGCATTGGCACTTTAGCATCACTTGATTGAGTATTCCTTTCAGCAGTTTTAGATAGATAGGAGTATGCAAATAAGCTTGTTGGTCAAGCATTTTTCAGTTTGGATTTCAAGTAATATGTATAGTCATATTTTAGCAATGTATTCAGTGTTCAGTATTCAGTTGAGAGCATTGTGCAGAGCTTGGTTTTCAGTAGACACTGGTGATAGGATGAAGCAAGGTGCACACACATGTTTTGGGAAAAGCCCAATGGATCAGGCAGCGGGTCTACGAGTTCTTTGTTACCTCGCAGGGAGGATAGCATCCCCAGTTGGAGCCAATGTTATCACCATAACAATTTTCAGATCAAGACCCAAATTTTGGAAATTTAGCGAAATGCTATGTCACTGTGGAAGCATGATAGTTTGGGGAACTAGGATATATCCAACGGAATATAGAAAAATATAGCGGAGGAACAAAATGTATAACTCGGCGGACCACCGATCTTGAAGAAGCCCGGATCAATGGCTAAGGCACATATCGGGGAATGAAGCAGCGCAGAAGATAATTATTCGAAGGCGGGTCAAGGAAACCATTATGGTTTCATTCATGGATGCGTGGTGACACCAGAGGTACATCGGGGCAAAAAGCAGTGTACTCAAAACCATTTTTTCCAACCCCCGATATCGAAAGTTGATGGTGTTATCACCTGCTGATTTGCATTTTATTTTTCCAAAGCAGCTTGTCCTTGTGTTATTTTTCCACTTAGATTTTCAAAGTTTATCACCATCTTCGTCAAGCTCCCATCTCCTAAATCTTTCACCCAACTGATCTTCCAAAATAGTCCTGTACTCCATGAGTAAAAAATTGGCAAATATCTCAAGCCTATACCTAGCCTATATTCCTATCTAAAACCCTTAGATCCATCACTTCATTCACTTTTACCCTTATTTTCATATTCCCATTGAAAATAAAACATATTCATTAAGCACCCTTATCCTATCCACAAAGTCATATTTTAAAGCCTCATATGCCCAAAATCCTTCGAAAATAGAAAAAAGGGGTTTTTTATTTTTAATATAAATATTTTTATATTTATATTAATATTTAGTCCAATATTTAATTTGTGAAATCACGTCAAATCATGGGCACAAATCTCAATTCATAATGTGGAAAAGTCAAAAATTGGATGGAGGGCGCACATACATATTGGAGGTTGAAGTAATGAGGAGGTTAATTTTGTGAAGGGAGACCAGGGAATACTATCGTGGCTTCTTTGGTGGACATGTGCTTTTACATGGAACACATCGGAGGTAAGAGAAGTTCGATTTAAACCACTTTGAGCTCAAGAACGATATAATAAATGCAAGCATTTATCATATGTTTTATGTGTGGCATTTTTCCTAGAGTGCATTTCAATAAAGATTATGGAATTTCCAATAAAAGAAATTCCTCCTCACTGTGAAATTGTTTTACAGAGGTGAAATTCACATTTTACAAATCAAGGAGACTAATGTTTATTTCCATGGAAAATAATTAAATGGAAGATGCATGTGAACGGAAACTTGGACAATTTTTATCCAAAGGTTTTATAGATGTAAAAGAAGAAGATAAAAGGTATTTTGCCAAAGAAGGTAAATTGGAAAAACATTACACAGTAAATGTTTTTCCACAGTGAAATGGTAAATTGGAAAAACATTACACAGTAAACGTTTTTCATGGAGAAATGGTAAAAGTAAATGTTTTTACAATGAAATGGTGAATTGGACAAACAAGACATGGTCTTAAAAACCACGGGCATGAAATGAATTATGGAAATTTAATTCTAGAGGATAGAAAAATATTTGGGAATTATTTCTATTTCAAATATATTATTCCCAAATGTTTAATGAGAATATGGATAAATGCAATTATATTTGAAACATTATGAGTGGAATTTCAAAGGAAATGTGGTAGAGGAAGGAGTTGGAGTGTCATAGGAAT
This sequence comes from Picea engelmannii, assembly GCA_009831015.1. Classification (NCBI taxonomy): domain Eukaryota; kingdom Viridiplantae; phylum Streptophyta; class Pinopsida; order Pinales; family Pinaceae; genus Picea; species Picea engelmannii. The sequence continues at coordinate 220,555 of ML787761.1, read as the reverse complement.
CTGCAGGGGTCATGAAACGTTTTTTTTTCTGAAAACTATCATTTGTAATCATTGTAGAAGATGAAACGTTTTGTTTCAGTTATTGTAATCAGTTACACACCAAAGGAACTCGAATTGTATAAGTATTATAGGTTCTAAGTGTATTAAGGGAGGAGGCAGAAGTGCAAGGGAACAACTCTGGTAATTCTGGACTCTATTTAATTTTTCTGGGACTGAATTGAACACATATGCAGAAGCATTTTGAACTGTTTATGAAAATATTCTAATGGCTATGATATGAGTTTTGTCTTCCTTCATTGTTTGTATTTTCTGTGATTTTTTATTCCATATGCATTTTCTTCTGTTTAAATTGGAGAGTTAAAGGCCTAGAATTCGTCTTGTGATGCTCTCGGCTGAAGCAATTTAAACTATGTGTATTTCTTCCTAGCTAATTCATAATTCATTTGATTAATGCTCTGATGAAGTTACTTGTTTTCCCCCTTTCCTCTTACACTCTGCAAATTTAAATTTTGGCATACGGGAATCAGGAGTGTGGAGGAAACAACTGCCCGGAAGTCGCGATACGCGAAATCCTGACATGATTTGGACCGTCAATCATGGGGAGAATCAAGACCATTGATATGGCATACGTGGTCATTTCAATTTTGGATATCGGGAGAAGGAGAGAGGGCCACTTCACAAATCTCAGATACGTGAAATCCTAACACACTCGGAGGTTGGGCCCAGGTCACAGTCGAGGATCACATCAGGAGAACTTAAGGGAGGAGCTAGGACCATTAGCCCATTTCAAGATTTTGGGAACTGGAGGAGTCGGGACACTTTGCAATGGAAGTCCCAACATCGTGAAATGTGACACGCCTTCTGGGGTTAAGTATGTGGTCACGAGGGGTGGAGGTTTATGCCTAGCTCTTGTGCATGTGGGTGTAACTTCTAAAAGGACCTGTGGTTATATGTGTTGACGGTTCCTGCTGGGAATCAAAGAGCCACTTCGGCTCAAAGGAATTCAAGATCCATAGTCTGGGAGGTCAGCAGAACCTGCTAAGGTAGGGGCACTGCATCAGGTGGTAGGAGAGCCAACAACTTTTGTTTTATGTAGAGATAAGACAGAGGATAGTTGTGATTTGAATTCTGTGCGGACAGATTGAAACAATGCCACCAAGAAGATATCAAGAAAGAATTTTACCTAATTCAGCCATGGAAAGGGAGATGAGAGAACTCCGTGCTCGATTGGATGCTATGGAGACAACACAGAGGCAAACACCTGATATAGGAGATATCAGTGAGGCTGAAAGTGAAAATGAAGAAGGACTCGAAGAAGAAGTTGTAGCTGAAGATGCAACAGGACAATGTCTATTCAAAGCTGTTGCAAGAATAGATGCCAGAGAAAAAATGGATAATCTGATGTATGAAGGAAACTTATACATTAAGGAGTTGCTAGATTGGTTTAGATCTCTGGATAAATATTTTGATTATGAAGATATTGAAGAGGATAGAAAAGTAAATCACATTGTCACTAGACTGAAAGGGCATGCAACACTGTTGTGGGATGAACTGCAGGCTGGTAGGCATTGCAAAGGCAAACAAAGAATTAAAATATCAGATAGGATGGTGGCAAAGATGAAATCCAAATTCATACCCAAAGATTACCAAATCAATTTGTTCTAAAGAATGCAGAATTTGAGACAGAAAGGGATGACAGTAAAGGAATACACTGAGGAGTTTTATAAGATAAACATTAGAGTTGGTCATCATGAGAGTGATGATGAAAAGGTCGCCAGATATATGAATGGTCTGAGATATGACATTCAGGATGAGATGAGCATGGTAACGATTAGGAATGTGGAAGATGCTTATCAAGTTGCTCTAAAAGATGAAGAGAAATTGACCCGAAAGAAAGGTCAGAGGGTCAGAGGTAGAAGTCAGAAAAGAGGAAAAGTAGTTTCCCAAGACAAAGTATAGAAGCCCAAGGATGAAGAGAAGAAACCTCATAACCACCCAAAAAGGGGAGGAAGTTCACAAGGAAGACAATATGCCGACAGGAACAGTTTTTCGAGAGCAAGAGGAAGAGAAAGAGGTAGAGGAGGTGAAATAAAGTGTTTTGTTTGTGGAAAGATCAAACACAAATCTTGGGAACTTATCGATAGAAAAAGATATTGAAGAGGCAAAGCTCACGTTTCAAAAGCATAAAGGAGAAATGTTGAGGCAGAAGATGTAGAAGGTGAAAGATCCTTAATGATGAGGAAAATTATCTTGAAGCTAGAGAAGGAGGTGAAGAATCCAGTCCAGAGGAACAGTTTATGTAGGACTGCTTGCAAGGCCAAGGATAGGGTATGCAAGGTAATAGTTGATAGTATAATCACAGATAATTTAGTATCCACAGAGATGGTGGAAACGTTGGAATTGGAGACAGTTGCACATCCGAGCCCATATAAAGTTTCATGGTTGCAAAAAGGACATCAGGTAACAATCACTAAACAATTTTTAGTTGAATTTAAGATAGGGGGATACTAAGATGAGATCTTATGTGATGTTATTCCCATGGATGTCTATCATATTTTGCTAGGGAGGCCATGGGAATATGACAAAAATGTTATTCATGATGGAAGAAAGAACACCTATACCTTGGAAAAGAATGGTAGGATGCATATGTTGCTACCAATTGAAGACAAGAAGGTGAAAGAAGAAGAAAGAAATGCTATATTTATCATAAGTGGGAAGGAAATTATGGATGAAGTCAAGAAAGCTGAAGAAATGCAGTTTTTTGTGGTAAGAAAACCTAGAGTCATCTTGACCAGTACTTCGATAGATGATCTACCTGGGGAAATTCAGGAATTGTTGGAAACTTTCACTGATATAGTGGTGGACGATTTACCTTGTTCATTGTCACCCATCAGAAGTATAATCCATCACATTGACCTTATACCAGGAGTGATTTTACCAAACAAGGCAGTGTACAGATTCGCGTCGTAGGAGAATGAAGAAGTCAAGAAGCAAGTCCAGGATTTGATGGACAAAGGGTTGATCAAAGAAAGCTTGAGTCCATGTGTTGTTCCAACAGTGTTAATTCCAAAGAAGGATGGTGGATGGAGGATGTGTACAAACTTGAGGACTATAAACAAAATCACCATCAGGTATAGATTTCCTTTACCCAGGATGGATGAATTGATGGATTGCTTGAGCGGGGCAATTTTTTTTTCAAAAATTGATTTGAAAAATGGATATCATCAGATTCAGAAGAGGGAAGGTGATGAATGGAAGACATCATTCAAGACAAATGAAGGACTGTATGAATGGCTTGTCATGCCGTTTGGCTTGACGAATGAACCAAGTAATTTTATGAGATTAATGAATGAAGTCTCGAAAGATTCCATTGGCAAATTTGTAATTGTGTATCTTGATGATATACTGATCTTCAGTAAGACTGAGGAAGAACATTTGAGACATTTAACTCTAGTGATGAGAAGGTTGCAGCAAGAGAAGTTGTTGATAAATTTGAAGAAGTCGTCTTTCATGAAGAAGGAACTCATTTATTTGGGTTTTGTGATCTCGTCAAATGATTTGAAGATGGATCTAGAGAAGGTAAAAGCAATCAAAGAATGGCCATCACCAAGGAATATCTTTGAAGTCAGAAGATTCCATGGACTAGCCAGTTTTTACAGGAAGTTCATCAAAAAATTTAGTGGGATTAGTGCACCAATGATGGACACAGTCAAGAAAAGACATAAATTTTTTCATTGTACAGAGGAAGCGAAAAAAAGTTTCATGTTGTTAAAGGAGAAGATAACCAAACAGCTAGTTTTGTTTTTGCAAGACTTTAGTAAGATATTTCAAGTCAGATGTGACGCAAGTGGATTTGCAGTTGGAGCAGTCTTAAGTCAAGACAATAGACCAATTGCATACTTTAGTGAGAAGTTGAACGAGGCCAAGATGAAATATTCCACATATGATAAATAGTTTTATGCAATCATACATGCGCTAAAGCAATGGAGGCACTACTTTGTTCTGAAGGAGTTCTTTTTGTATAGCGACAATCATGCCTTACAGTTCATAACCAAACAGGAGAAATTGAACCAGAAACATGCAAAATGGGTTGAATTTATGCAGAAATTTACTTTTGTTATAAATCACATTTCTAGAACTGCTAACAAGGTTGTTGATACAATGAGCAGGAAATGTTTTATTCTATAGGAATTTCGTGTGAAGACCTTATGTTTTGATAGCCTTAAGGATATGTACCAAGATGATTTAGATTTCAAGGAGGCTTTCTAAGCATGTGAGAATCCTTTTCTGAGAGATAGAAGCCAATGGATTGAATATTTAATTCAGGATGGATTGTTATTTAGAGGAAATCAGTTGTGTATCCCGAAGAGTTCTATGAGAGAAAACCTTTTAAAGGAAAAACATAGTGGGGGATTGGCTGGACATTTCAGCCATGAAAAAAAAATTGCACAATTGAACAGTTTATATTATTGGCCAGGGATGAGGAAAAATGTCAAGAAATTTGTCAACAGATGTAGAATTTGCTAGCACGCAAAGGGGAAAAGACAAAATACAGGGTTGTATCAACCATTGGCAATACCAAAGAGACCGCGGGACGTGGTAAGCATGGATTTTGTGTTAGGACTGTCGAGGACATAGAGAGGTTGTAATTCAATATTCTTGGTAGTCGAAAAATTCTCAAAAATGGCACATTTTATTCCATGTCATAAAACCAGTGATGCAACACACATTGCAAATATGTTTTTCAAAGAATTTGTTTGAATTCATGGTTTACCCAAGAGTATTATTTCGAATAGGGATACCAAATTTGTTGGTCATTTCTAGACGACACTATGGAAGAAGCTGGGGACATATTTATCTTTTAGCTCAGTATATCACCCTCAGACGGATGGACAGACTGAGGTAGTAAATCGAAGTTTGGGGGACTTATTGAGGATTTTAGTAGTTGAACATCACAGTCAATGGGATCAAATTCTGCCACAAGCAAAATTTGCATATAATGACTCATCTAACCAAAGCACATGACAGAGCCCATTCCAGATAATGTATGGAATGCAACCAAGAGGAGTATCTGAGTTGAGAGACTTAGAGCAGAGTGAGTTTAGGAGTGCTGGAGTGGAAGATTTTGTAGCAGAGATGCAGGAGCACCACAGTAAGATTAAAGAGTAGTTGCAGAATTCCAACCAGGAATATAAACGTAGAGAAGATCGACACAGAAGAGAGATTCAGTTCGAAGTGGGAGATTTAGTCTTAGCACATATAAGAAAAGAAAGGTTCCCAAGGGGAACATATAATAAACTGAAGATGAAAAAGATATGACCGTGTAAGAGTTTACGGAAATTTGAGGCAAATTCCTATGAGATAGAATTGCCAGATGGTGTGGGAATATTGCCCATATCCAATGTAGAATATATGTATCCTTACAGAGAAGATGAAGCATGAGGAGAAGAGAATCAAAAGGAAATTCAGTGGGTTAAATAGATGCCTGTAGCTGAAAGCCGCAGATGGAAAAGATCATTGATTAGAGAATTAGCAAGAAGACCCGAAGAAAAACATATCTTGAATATTTGGTAAAATGGAAAGGACACCCGATTGAGGATGTCAGCTGGGAAAGTGAAGAAAATATCCATAAACATTGACAGACGGTGCAGGATCTCATGGATAGGAGTCCATGAATTTTTCAGCTAGAGGAATATGATACAAGAGCATTGCAAGCAAGCACAAGTGGAGGACAGCTGGATATGCACCAACACGCATTTTGAAGATGTTTTGAATTTGAAAGGATGAAACATTAATGTAATATCTGGAAAATATATGTTTGCTTGTATGGTTTGGAGATTGTAATGCAGATCTTGAGCATTTCTCTCATCTTTCGTTTGTAGGCATTTAATGTAATGAATGTAAAGTAGAGGTAGGATTTAATTTGATTAGATAGCTTGAGGTTGTAGGAGGGAAAATTCAAGAAAGCTCCCTCATATGTATTATAGAAGAGCAAGAGAGATAGAGCAAGAGAGCATAGGAGAGCAGAGAAGAACAAAGATTGTAGAAGTTGTATGAGCAAATAGTTATTTCTATTGAATCCATGTACAGAAGCACTTGAATTAATATAAGAATTCTTTGATCCAATTTCATGGTCTTGTTATGGCCATTGTTTGCATCTATTGAATGGTATGTTTACAGGTTGCTCAAATACTTTGTTATGCATTTGTTTCAATGTTGTGTGTATTTGTGATTTCATGTTGAATGTATGAAGTCCGTGAGAGGGAGAGTGTAAGTTTCAATTGTTTATCTTCCTAAGAATTCCTGCAAGGAGTGCACTGAAAGTCTGCAAGGAGTGCGTTGACAAGATTCTGAGTTTATCTCAGAAAAACTCTGTAGGGATACCATTGTCTTATACCAACATAAGTGCAAGTATAGCACATAGTCATGCAATGTGTGCGTAGGCCAGACTGAAGTCTTACACTTTTCCATCTGGGTGAGTGGTTGAATATCTTCTGTCGCAAGGAGTGCGTAGGATTGGAAGACATCAGATAATCAAATATTATCGTGGAAGCCGCAAGGAGTGCATGCAATAATTCCTTCGAATCCTTGAGTTTGTAGCAAGAATCAAGCTCGGGAGGGATAGAGACTTCAAAGAGTTTGAAGGAAGGATGAGGTTCATATTCACCTCGTAGAATCAAGATCAGGAGGAAAGACGTCGATTTGTTTGTCCAGGAAATTATCGAGAAGTTGAATAGACGGTGGAAAATATTGTAGGGAGAATCGTCGATACCCATGGACTTTTAGATCAAGTGGAGTTGCAGGAAGGATAAAGGTGAGAGTATTTCAACACTAGACAGCTTAGGAGGGATTAAAACCATTAGATCGGGAGGGGCATGAGCCGTTGATTTGAGGCACTATGAAATTTCATCATTTCGGGAATCGAAAGTGTGGATGGAACAACTACCTAGAAGTCGCGATACACGAAATCCTGACACGATATGGATGGTTAATCGTGGGGAGAATTAGGACTGTTGATATGGCATACGCGGTCATCGCGATTTCATATATTGGGAGAAGCAGAGAGGGCCACTTCATGAATCCTCGATACACAAAATCCCGACGCACTCGAAGGTTGGGCCACAGGTTGCAGTCGAGATTCACATCAGGAGAACTTAAGGGAGGAGCTAGGGACCATTAGCCCATTTTTGGATTTAGGGAACTAGAGGAGCCACGATGCTTTGAAAGGAAAGTCCCAACATCGTGAAATGCGATGTGCCTTTTGGGGTTAAGTCTGTGGTCATGCCAATGGTCACGAGGGGTGGAGGTTTATGCCTAGCGCTTGTGCATGTGGGCGTAAATTCTATAAGGACCTGTGGTTATATGTGTTGAAGGTTCCAGATGGGAATCGAAGAGCCATTTCGGCTCAAAGGAATTCAAGATCCATAGGTCGAGAGGTCAACAAACCCTACTGAGGTGGGGGCACTGCATCCTCTACTTAACACCCAACAATTAGCTCAAAATAAAATCACTTTATCTACTAAAAGCAGAGTTGAGTAATCAACTAAACATGCAATGGAAACATAGACAAGGAAACCAAATCAAGCACATAAGAACAACAAGATTTTTAAGTAAACCCCTGGAAAAACCCCGAAGGGAAAACCAGTCCAATGATGCTTTTATTAAGGTCAAATCATGGCTCCTGTAATAGGAAAAATGGCCTACTAAGATAATTATACATTGCAGACAAACCTAGAAACACGTGTGTTGTTGTACGACCTATTCTGGCAAGTTTCTGGAGAAATCCATGACTTTCCTTTCTATGACCCATGGACATCTGTGACTTGCCCTTCTGTGACCCGTGGATATCCGTAATTGTCTAAACGATGACCCACATATATGTATGGAAATCCTGCATGACTCTGCTATTCCCCGTAGCTTCTTTCCTCCGAAACCCACCTGCAACTGCCTATGTTCTCTCTCCTCCTTGACCTGTATGATCCCTAGATGAAATTCCTTCTCCACTTATCAAGATCTTGAATCACAATCCTTTTTCATCCAACCCTCTCATCAATACTTGGATGAAATCTCTTCACCCAACCAGTGACATCTCCTCACTCTAGTGTAAGCAACAGTCATTCTTTGCTCCTACACTCCTCACACTAGAAAAAATCATTCTTTGATATCCTCAACCTTGTCTCTCACCAAAGTGACTTCCTCTCAAATTCATGACTATTTCAAATCCCTCAACACAATTCTCTCACAAGTGTATCTCACGCAAGTGTCTTCCTCCTTCTCCCTATCCTTTCTCTTATAATCACAAACTACAATATATTTCTAATATTCAAAGATATCTATGGTTGAGATTACTTCTCACACTCACTTAAGATTTAGATTACATGTTTCATGTTCCTTAAATAACTCAATTCACTTAAATAAATAGATTTTTCCTTTAATTAATTCCTTTTAACTAAAGTAAACTCAAGACTAGAAGATTCTTTGACGAATTCCTCATGATAAACACATGCCAATGTCGAAGTATTTGTCTGATAATACCAAAAGAAACAACACTCCCTCTTAGAAAGGAAGGTACTTCTCCCACCTAGAATTGGCTCTATCTTCGCTACCATATCCGCTACCATGCCTTCTCTCCAATACACCTGATTGGTTGCTCCCTATGACACAGAAGCTATCCCTACCATGATGGTCTAACCTGTCTCTGAAGAATCACTATTGTTAAGCATGCTCTTATATGTCTCCTGCTTTTGAGCATCCTACATGGTCATATCATACCATGACTCCTTCTTGATTGACTTGGAAGTTTTTTCCTTCACACCTAAACCTAAAGGTTGACTCCCTCTTAGCTTCTCAACCTTTGGAGCTACCTGATCCCTATTCTCTATCACTATGTTGTTGGCAATTTCTCTCATAGGCTGGCCCTTTAGCCTATACAAGTTTCTCTCTCGAACTCCAAATACAATTGCTTTGTCTAAGTTAAATCCTTTGGGCATGATAATCTCCTTTCCATCCTAGAACGTTATGTCAAATCCATTCTTCTCAATCATTGATACTAAGATCACACTCCTCTTGAGTTATGGAACCCATAACACATCCTGCACTCTCAATGTGCCTCTTGACTCCATCTGGAATGACACTGTTCCAAATCCCTTCACTACATGCTTGGTCCCCATACCAAATTCCACATGAATATCTGAGTCAGACTCTATGAAGCTCTCAAACATCTCTCATGCTCCTGTCATATGACATGTGTCTCCATTATCTATCAACCATGCACCATCTGATATAGTGCCCAAGGAAGTATGGGAAATAATTAACAACTTTGTTTGTCCAAACTTCTTGTAAAACTCATCCAATTGAGTATTTTTTTATGCAACTACCTTTGAATGCATTTCATTTCCCCCCTTGTTCTTGTGTGAACATTTCCCTGCATAATGTCCAAACTTGTGACATGCAAAGAACTTGACTTTGCTCGTGTCCTTCTTCTTCTTACCATCTTGAGCGATCAACTCTCCACTGGAAATGTTCCTGAAATTTTCATTCCTTGCTTGGATATCAATGATTTGAAAATCCTTAGACACCACTTATTGCTGAAAATATATACATGCAGTATCCAACTTGTTTCTGTATAATTTCTATGATCTATTAAGGTGATTGCAAAATTTTGAGGTTGTGCTCTTTACCCAAAACTCATAAATCTGAATATTATATTGAAGTGGAAACGAGATGACATAATAGAACTCAAATTATAATGTTGCGAACATATTTTGTTTCATCTTCAGTTCCTTTCAAAACAATTAATATGCTTATCTTCATCCCAAAATACTCACAAATACCATGTAAATGGACCAAATAAGTCAATATTGGGGATGCTTCAAAAATTCGCTACTCAATGCAAAAACAAAGTTCATAATTGAAATCCTTGTGAAATTCTAAAACTTTTGACTATAAAGTTGACCACTTTCCAAACTAGCTCAATTTTGTGTCTCCAAGCACACAAAACAATGCATTAAATACTCATAAATGACATATTGAGTACAAAGTTAAAAAAAAAAAAGACCTCAAATCACAAAACATACCTCATATTCAGGATCCTTGTGAAAAATCATGCTGAATCAATATATGACACTTGAAATTCCGTCAATGTACCATTTGGCACGCTTTATGGTGCAACACTAAACTTGGCTTGTACCTACACGTAATTCCGTACAGTATCGAAATACATGCCCTAACCTTGCCTCGAACACCATGAAATCTCATAATTTGTGCCTCGGGATGTGTTTTGGCCTTGGGATTCATGCCCAATATATAAGCCCGGTCCTAACCCCCATATCCGTAACAATTGGAAATTGATTACTATTTTTGGTGGGAATCCCACTAAACATGGGGTTGTTGTTGTAGTGGTTAGAACCACCCGCTATTATAGTGGAGTTTTGGGGTTCAATCCTCCATATGGAATATATTTTAGTTATGTATCTATTTGTTTGTTTTAATACATATGATATATATATATATATAT
>ML787761.1:167307-194956 GCA_009831015.1 Picea engelmannii | reverse complement strand
AGCCAGAAATCAAAATAAGATCATACATGAATGAATGAGAAGAGGCCCTTGCCTTTCCTTTATACTTTTGGCTCACCTTGTCCCTCCAAAGTGACTTTCATTTTATTAATATTTAATTAATTAATTAATTAACCTTTTTACCTCTAAAAATCTCCTTATCTCTCCTTATGGCTTCCCTAGCCACTAAAAGTCACTTCTAGCCATCCCATCCTGTAGTGTTGCTCCTCTTGATTCCAATGAGCTATTACACTGAGAGGTTCCTCCAACTAATGTGCTCAAAATGACCTCTTTAGTGAATTCCATTGACTTATAGCTTAAAATAGTCAAAATCATGGAAATCGTTGGAATGCAACGAAACCAAAGCCAACCTGTGTGGAATGGCTCATAATGATGGAATATGATCATCGATACAATCTAGACCCCACAATACCTCTCAAATACCCCTATACTCGCTACAACATCCATCTGGCTACTCTAGTCATCATAAATCTTTGCACTGTGATGATGTCCCAAAGTGGGGACATTACACCATCCCTCTCGAAGGGAATCTATTTTAACTAAGATATTTGTCCAAACAACCAACAATACTAGTTGATAAAGATGCTAAAGCTTAATTGCTTTTTAAGATTCAAGATTTGTGAATACTAGTTGACAAAGATGCTAAAGCTAAATTGTTTTTTAAGATTCAAGATTTGTGAATATGATACTTCCAAAGGGTAATATCCCTTGGACATGAATGTATTTTGGAATGTAGCATTGTATTTCATTGGTTGGAATTTTTTTATCCTTTTTTTTTCTTTTGTACCATTTTTTTTCTTTTGTCCACCAAAGGAGGAAATTATATTTTGTATGTATAATTCTAGAATATTAATTACTAAATTATTTGATAATAGATGACAATATTGATTGGAAAAGGCTTTTCATTTTAAATTTTAATTTAAAAAAAATATATTATATTGAAATAAATACACATTGATAAATTTAAAATAGTATTATAAAAAATAATTGAATTTATTATATTGCCTCGTGCCTGAAAGAAGCCTCTCTTATTGCACGCTATGCCAAGTAGTGTTGTACACACCATTACCATTCCTCTATTTTACAATGTTGATTGCACACCATATATCATGTTTATTACTGGTTTCGAGTCTCATCTCTATGAAAAGCGTTGGAGCTCGTAGTGCTAAATTCGATGGAAAATTTTGGATACAAAAAACTCAAAGTATGGAGAAACAGAAAATGGAGTTTGTTGGCTAAGAAAGTACCTAGACAATTCATCACACCTTCATTTTGGGGTCTGTTCCATACGCCTCTCCATTTAATTTTCCTTCTTGGTTTTTTCCATGAAAGAATTAGATAGTTGTTTTTCAATATAAAAACATATATAAAATCTTTCTATGAAATAATTAGTTAGTTGCCTTTTAGTACAAATACATATTGAGATACAAAAACTGAAATAACAGGTGAACAAAACTGTAAATACCTCTTGCCTTATTCATTGCCCGCCAGGTGGATTAAACCCTCATCCCTTCTTCTGCTCATAGACCGATGGATTAAACCCTCAACCATCTTCTTGATTTTATCAGATGAAGAGTGCATCTTCTTGATTTTATCCAAGCTAAAAGGTCATTATTAGGTTAGGTATTTTCTTCTGCATTTTATTCTACTATGGATGCATTGGGCCTTCCTTTGAGTTTCTCTGTAAGCATCTTACTAGAGAACAATCTAAGCTTACTCAATTAGATGTTCTTTCTAGTTCCAACAATAAGGCTCTTGTGGCTCATACCTCCAAAACTAAGCACAAGACCCGATATGAGCACAAGAAAGATTCTACTCTAGCTGGTAATTTTACCTCCAAGCCTCAATAGAAAACAAAGAATTTTCCTCCATCTTCCAAGTCTGGTGAGTCTTCCTCCAAGACAAGGAAGAAGAAGTCAAATGACACTTGTAGTTTTTGTGGCGGACTTGGACATGTAGAATCTAAATGTTGGTTGAAACTTGAAGCTTCGAATGAAGCCATGAGGCGACATAAGATCTCAATGCCCAAACCTTCTTCTACTAGTAAAGCACATGCTTTATCAGCTCAAGCCTTGTATGCATCTTCAGATAGCCAGATACTTGATTCTGGTGCTTCACACCACATGACTGATTCTCATGAGTTGTTGGCTTCTACATCTGAATGTAACATTTCACAGATTGCAGTTGGAGACTCTACACAACTGGATGTTTTTTGAAACGGCATAGTGCAGTTAGATAAATACTCTATGTTTTCCATGTAAAGCAAAGAGGGAAAATCTTGTGAAATGTTCATGCATAATTTTACTTAGGACAGGTAGGACATGTCATCTTTCTTGACTGTTTGGAATGGATAAATTGCCCAACCATCTCTTTTTCTTATTACTCCAATGAGTGAGTTATCCATCTAACTCCATCAATGTTGTCTCCTCTCATCCTATTATAAATAGAGGAGATCTTCATTGTAATCATGCAAGCAAGTCTAATAGATCATTCTATCCTTTGTATAAGTTTGTTGGTCTTTGTAGTTGTCTTGTTGTGCTTTTGATATTGTTTTTTTCTCAATATCTACATGGTATCAAAGAAAAACTGCAAACCCCTTCTCATTTTTTTTTGAGAGAGTTACAAGTTGTCTAATCAATGTTATTAGTAAGCCATTGGTGGTCTTCCTCATTGTCTTTTGCTTCAAAGATTAATGTTGGGCATGGATTCTTTCCTATCCTTCATCTCTTAGTGACGTCGGAGGATTTTGTTCACATTTGTTGCTTCGAAGTCGACTCCTTCAAATCTGAGAGTCTTCTTTCTCGTTTGTATGCTCCGCAGAGTCAAAGTATGAATTTTTTTTCTCTCTTCATACTGTTGATCGATCGGCGCTGGTTTCTATTGATGGAACCTGCTTGCCGATAGGCCCATAGCAAAAGGTGGAACCCTCCACAAGCACCTCAATGCTCATCTTTTCTGCCTCGCCTAGCTCGCGCAGCTCATCTGCCTCGCCCACCTTTCCCATCTCATCTAGCTACTCACCCAGCTCATCCGCAAAGTTCCCAACTCATATGAAAAATATCTAGAGCCTCGGAACTCACTACCTTCGTCTGTCAGGAGCTTGAGGATCATCCACCTTAACAAGCAGTTGGATGAGTTTTTGGCACTGGTTAGCGTGAAGCGAGTGCTGCAAAATGATCCCCGCCATTTCATATGTTTCTCTCGTGATCTCTCCGCTGTTAATCATCGCCTGCTGTAGAAAGAGGATGATCTATGACTGGGCAAGCTCTACTTTCTCTTGTCACTATCAGACCTCGATTATGACCTATCAGTCAAGAATTCGGTGGCCTTGGTGATGAGGTTGCATGCCACCGCCAGAAAGGAAGTGTCTAGGGAAACACAACGGAGGAGGAGCGCGGATTTGATTTTTGATCTGCTTGGCAAGGGACACACTTCGGTGTATGAGAAGTTTTTGCAGAGCTATGATGATTCAGAGGTGAAGATGGAACTTAAAGAGCAGTTGATCTCCAAAAGAAATTTGTGGAGGCCTCATCTGCATACCGTGGAGATACGTGTCTTATTGCTACGTACTAGTATTTGAAGAAATTATAAAGTTGTTATAAATTCTATTTTTTTAATTGGAGCTCTCTCATTTGATCATGAGCTTCCAACCTTTCTATTGTAGACAAACTACATAGACACAGATTTTGTTCTATGTTTGTATTATCTATTGTGATTGCCTGAGTTAAGGATTGTTGAACTCCTAACTCCCCATAACTATCATACACTGAAACTTAAGATGCAACAGTTGTTGCAATCAAAAGGGCTCCGGCAGATGTTAGTCGAGGCTCAACGTATGTTCACCAAGGAAATCGAGAGGTTCGCCTATCAAAATAAAATTGATGAAGCCATGGGCCTCATTGGTTTGCATGTGTCGGATAGCTTGTTGTTCCACATAGTTGATTGTAAAACTCCGAAAGAAAGTTGGGACAAATTGGCTTCCTTATTTGGAAAAGTCAATGAATTTTGAGCCCTACAATTGGAAGTGGAGTTGTCATCACTAGTACTGGATGAGCAAGCATTCGTTGAAGACTATCTTGCCAAATTCAGGTTATTGGTGGCGCAACTAAAAACATGTGGAAAAACAAAATGAGATGAAAAGTGCATCTTCTTTATTTTATCCAAGCTAAAAGGTCCTTATCACGTATTTTCTTATGCATTTTATTCTACTATGGATGCACTGGGAAGTGAGTTTAAAATGCCTTCCTTTGATTTTTTATGTGAGCGTCTGATTGTTGTCAACGCACGCTCCCTCCACAACCCGCAGGTCGGAAGCTCCACGTCAATGCAGGATCTTTCCTTTACCATTGGCCCGAAGAACTCTAAACAACTCTTCTATTTCCTTGTTGGGAAATCTACACCCACAACAAACTCTCACGGGATCCCCTCTTTACACTTGGGAGATCGGACTTTGCAACTTCACGAATCCAGTGGTCAAGCGTTGCTCTCTTGAATCCCCGAAACCCGAAACAATCAACGCTAACCTTTCCTTTTCCCTTTCGGGATTTTCCCTATCGCGATTTCGGTGATCGTGATGTCGAGAAACTTGTCTCATCGACTCCTGAATCTCGATTTGCCAAAACTCTGATACACTCATGAGCTTTGAATTTCAATGCTACTTCACTTCATCAGCACTTCAGACTTCGCAATATCGCGAATCCTAATGCAAAGTATTTTCGGAACTTCACTCCACGAAAATCCGAAGTAGTGTGCCACCTGTCTGCCTCTCTGACTCCTATGGTCCCATGTCGTGCTCTTGGTCTTCGGGATTTCGCGTTTCTTGATTTCGCAATTCCCATTGCAAAGTTTATGGGACTTCCACCCACAAAACCCCGATACAAGTAACCCCACGTAAATCCAACGCCCCTATGTCTTGGATCTACGGTCCTACTCCTCCTGAGCTTAGAACCTCTTGACGCTTTCGCCGTAACTCTCCTGCTTCTCTGTGAGATCCGACAGCTCAAGGGACTTCGCAAATCCTCCTCAGAGAATTCTGACCGTCTGTTCCTCCTTGGTGATTTCTGTGAATAATTAAGTGTTCCTCCACAAACTTGTCCTCCTGCGGTGCAAACTTATGACGCCTTCCTAATTCTTCCAGGTACAACTTTTGTGCAACCCTTTTTAGCGGTTATAAGGCTTTATCCTCCTGAGCTTCCTTATAACTCTGAGTCTTAGAGAAGACTCTTGCTCACACTCCTTGTGACAACCTTCAGACACTTCCAAGTGTTGAATTTCCTTCGACCTTGCGCACACCTGTAGCAACAGTCTTCTCAATGCTTCACTCAAGTCCACAACCCTGAGACTTCACTCAGCCTGTGCACTCCTTGTATGGCTCCTGTGCTTAACTACACTTCTGAATGAATGGGAACAAAACCTACCCTATCTGAACCCTTTGTCAATGCACTCGTTGCGGACAATTCGACTGCACTCCTTGCAGGAACCCTTGTTCAGAAAGAGAAACAATTGAAACTCATTCCTACTTCCTTTCAAAATTCAAACTCAAAACATGAAATCATATACACAGCATAAAAAGCAAATGTATAACAGGAAGCAAACATTCATGAGCATATCATTCAACATCAACACATAGAGAACAAACACGAAACCATGAATTTGAATCAAACTCTTTATATTAATCCAAATATTTGTACATGGGTGTTCTTACACAGCTCTCTGCTTCTCTTCTATGCTCTTCATACACTAATGCTTCTTATGTTACAATACACAATGAGGGTGTCTATATCTCGTTTCCCTCCTGCACTCTAAAACTGTCTAATCTACACATTCAATTCTACCTACTTGCATTAACTACTATAAATGTCTTCTACCTACTAAGGACGAGAGCAAATCGCTCAAGGTCCGTTTACATTTTACAAGTGCATCCTCATTAAATTGCCACATTTATGTTCATGCATCAAATCCAAGAGAAATTCAAAATTTGCAGCTGGGCTTGTCCAGCTGTCCGGTGTCTCTGGGCTGGCTCGCTTGATGTTGGCGATGCTCCTACATCATACTCCCTGGCTTGACAATTTTCATGGGCTCCTGTCCATGAGCTCACACATGGTCTGTCCATGCTTCTGGATCTCTGCTTCGGTCTCCCAGCTGGCATCTTCAACTGGATGGCCTTTTCATTTGACCAGATACTCAAAGTATTTCTTTCGCCTCGTCCTCTTGCTCATTCTTTTATCTAGTATGCGCTCCATCTGTGGCTTTTCCGCAACTGGCATCTGCTTTGTCCACTGGATCACTGACTGCTCATTTCCAATCCCTGCTTCCTCAGCTTTATATGGGTACAAATTTGAGATATTGAATATCGGAGAAATTCCGATCCCATTGGGTAATTCAATCTCGTAAGCATTCGCCCCAAATTTCTTCAAGACCTTACATGGTCCGATTTTCTTCATCTTCAGCTTATTATATGTTCCTCTTGGGAACCTTTCTTCTCTTAAATGTGCTAGAACCAAATCACCAACCTCAAATTGAAGTTGTCTCCTATGCTGATCTACTCTGTGCTTATATTCCTGGCTTGAACTCTGTAAATGCTCCTTCACCTGGCTGTGAAGTTCTTTCATTGCCTCTGCAAAATCTTCTACACTAGTGCTCCTAGTTGCATCTTGTTTTGAATCCCTCAGCTCAGAAATTCCTCTTGGCTGCATGCCATAGACAATCTGAAATAGACTCTGCCCTGTGCTCCTGTTAACCGAGTTGTTATAAGCAAATTCTACCTGTGGCAATATATTGTCCCACTGGTTGTGGTGTTCTATCACCAAGCTTCTCAGCAAGTCTCCTGGAATTTTGTTCACCACTTATGTCTGTCCATCCATCTAAGGATGATAAGCCGAACTAAATGACAAGTTATTTCCCAGCTTCTTCCATAAGGTCCTCCAAAAGTGCCTTATGAACTTGGTGTCTCGATCCGAAGCTATACTCCTTGGAAAGCCATGAAGTTGAATGACTTCTTTGAAAAACAGGTTTGCAATGTGAGTTGCATCACTGGTCTTCTGACATGGAATGAAGTGTGACATCTTAGAAAATCTATCCACCACCACAAAGATTGAATCACAACCTCTTTGTGTTCTTGGCAACCCCAATACGAAATCCATGCTGATTGCATCCCACGGCCTCTCTGGTATGGGAAATGGTTGATAAAACCCTGCATTCTGCTTCCTTCCCTTCGAATGCTGGAAAATTTTGCATCTGTCCACGAATCTCTTGATGTCTACTTGCATTCCCAGCCAAAAATATGATTCATTCAACTTTGCGAACGTCTTGTCATGACCAATGTGTCCTGCTAATCCTCCACTGTGCTTCTCCTTTAGCAAATTCTCCCTCATGGAGCATTTCAGAATACACAGTTGATTACCCTTGAACAACAATCCTTCCTGGATCATGTATTCTTCCTACTGGCTTCTATCCCTGAGAATTGGATTCTTAGTTGCTTCATACGCCTCCTTAAAATCCTGATCTTCTGCATACATGTTCCTGAGATCATCAAAACCTAACGTTTTGACTTTGAACTCCTGCAACAACAAACACTTCCTTCTCAAAGCATCAGCTACTTTATTAGCAGTACCCAAAATATGTTTAATCAAAAAAGTGAAATTTTGCATGTATTCCACCCATTTGACATGTCTCTGATTCAACTTTTCCTATTGAGTTACAAACTGCAATGCATGATTGTCACTATATAAGACAAACTCTTTCGGGATCAAGTAATGTCTCCATTTCTTCAGTGCCTGAATGATAGCATAAAACTCTTTATCATAAGTGGAGTACATCACTTTCGCTTCATTCAGCTTCTCGCTGAAGTATGCTATTAGCCTGTCTTTCTGATTCAAGACTGCCCCTATTGCAAATCCACTTGCATCACATTTCACTTGAAATGTCTTCTGGAAATCTGGCAACACCAAAACTGGTTGTTCCGTGATCTTTCTCTTCAACAGAGTAAAACTTTTCTCAGCTTCTTCAGTCCAGTGAAAATACTTATGTCTCTTCTTCAATGTATCCATCATCGGTGCACTAATTCCATTGAAATTCCCGATGAACTTTCGGTAGAAACTAGCCAACCCGTGAAAACTTCTCACCTCAAAGATATTCTTCGGTGATGGCCAATTCTTGATTACCTCCACCTTATCTGGATTCATCCTCAACTCATTTGCAGAAATAACAAATCCCAAGTAAATGAGCTCTGTCTTCATGAATGAATATTTCTTCATGTTTATCAATAGATTCTCCTGCTGTAACCTCTCCATCACTGTAGCCAAATGCTTTAGATGCTCTGCCACTATTTTACTGAAAACCAGTATGTCATCCAAATATATGATAAAAAAAATTCCGATGATCTCCCTTAGGACTTCGTTCATCAACCTCATGAAGGTACTTAGTGCATTTGTTAAGCCAAACGACATAACAAGTTGTCCATACAACCCTTTGTTGGTTTTGAATGCTATCTTCCACTCATCACACTCTCTTATGCAGATTTGATGATAACCGCTTTTCAGATCAATCTTTGAAAAATACTCTGCTCCACTCAAGCAATCCATCAGTTCATCCATCCTTAGCAATGGAAATCTGGACCTGATGGTTATCTTGTTAATCGCCCTCGAGTCAGTACACATCCTCCAGCCTCCGTCTTTCTTCGGACTGAGTACTGTTGGAACCACACACGGAATCAAGCTTTCTCTGACCAAACCTTTGTCCAACAAATCCTGGACTTGTATTTTAACCTCTTCATTCTCTTGCAGTGTCAATTTGTACATGGCTTTGTTTGGAAAACAGGCTCCTGGTATGAGATCAATGTGATGACTCACACTTCTAATCAGTGGCAACGAACGAGGTAATTCATCCACTACTATGTCAGCAAACTCTTCCAGCAGTTCCTGAACTTCTTCTGGTAAATCATCCACCCTTGTGCTGGTCAAAACAATTCTAGGCTTTCTAACCACAATGAATTATGGTTCTTCCTTCTTCTTAACCTCTGTAAGAATTTCCTTCCCACTCATGAGAAGTATAGTGTTGCTTACTTCCGTTTTCACCTCCTTATCCTTAATTGGAAGCAACATGCGTGTTCTCCCATTCTTCTCTAGGGTGTATGTGTTCATTCTCCCATCATGAATCACATTCCTGTCATATTGCCATGGTCTACCCAACAATAGATGACAAACATCCATAGGAATAACATCACAGAGTATCTTATCATTATATCATCCTATCTTAAATTCAACTAAACATTGTTTAGTGATAGTTACCTGATGTCCTTTTTGTAGCCACGAAACTCTATATGGGCTTGGATGATCAGTCATCTCCAGCTCCATATTTTCTACCATCTCCATAGAAACGAGATTATCCATGCTACCACTATCCCCGATGACCTTGCATACCCTGTCCTTGGTTTTGCAAGCAGTCCAGAAAAGTCTGGTCCTTTGGACTGAACTCTCCACTTCCTTCTCTGGTGTCAAAAGGACTTTTCGCATCATCAACGATATTCCACCTTCAGCGTCTTCTGCCTCAACATCTCGACTCTGTGCTTCGGTGATGTGAGCTTCTCCACTCTCTTTCTTCTTGTATGGACACTCGTAAGAATTGTGCCCATTCTTTCCACATGTGAAGCATGTTATTACTCCACCTCTTCCTCTTCCCCTACCTCTAGTAAGAGGAAAAGTGTTGTTGTCATCATAATCTCCTCTCTTCTCAGTATACTGCCCTCGCTGTTTAGCATATTACCCTCGCTGTGAGGTTCCACCTCTTTCAGTTCTAGTCTGAGGCTTCTTCTAGTCTTCCTTGGGCTTCTAATATTTGTCCTGGGCAACTAATTTTCCTTTGGGCTGACTTCTACCTCGACCTCTCTGACCCTGCTTTCAGCTCAGCTTCTCTTCCACTTTCAGAGCCATCTGATAAGCATCTTCCACCATTCGGATGGTTACCATGCTCATCTCATCCTGAATGTTATATCTTAGACCATTCATGTATCTGACAACTTTTTCATCATCGCTCTCCCGATGACCTACCTTGATGTTCATCTTGTAGAATTCTTAAGTGTATTCTTTCACTGTCATCAGCTTTTGTCTTAGGTTCTGCATCCTCCTAAACAAAGTAATTTGATAATCCTTGGGGATGAATTTCACCTTCATCTTCGTGATCATTTTGTCCCAACTCTTGATCTTTGGCTTGCCTTTGCAGTGTCTGTCAGCTTCTATTTCATCCCACCACAATGCTGCATGTCCCTTCAATATTGTGACATCATGCTTGACTTTCTTGTCTTCTTTGACATCTTCATAGTCAAAGTATGTGTCTAGAGCTGTAATCCAGTCTAGAATCTCTTTTGCATCTAGATTTTCCTCATAAATTGGAATGTCCATTTTTTCTTTTGCACCCATTCTTGCAATAGCTCTGATCAAACATTCGTTTGATGCATCTTCTGTTGTAACTTCTTCTTCATCTGAGATCCCTGGCACTGACTGTGCGCCTTTGCGTTGTCTCCATGTCTTCGAGTCTAACTCGTAGATCATGCATCTCTCTCTCCATGGCTGGATTTGTCATCTGCCTACCTCTTCTTCTCGACATTTCCCTCTCCTCTGGTGGATCGGGTGTTTTCCTATCCCTTCTCCTTGGTGGCATGGTGAATTATTCTTTTTCTCTGCTACAGAAAGCAAAGAACCTTTCTAAGCTCTGATACCACTTGATTGTCATCAATGCACGCTCCCTCCACAACCTGCAGGTCGGAAGGTCCACGTCAACACAAGATATTTCATTTACCACTGGCCCAAAGAACTCTAAATGGCTCTTCTATTTCCCTGTCGGGAAATCTACACCCACAACAAACTGTCACGGGATCCCCTCTTTACACTTGGGAGATCGGACTTCACAACTTTGTGAATTCAGTGGTCAAGCGTTGGTCTCTTGAATCCCCGAAACCCGAAACAATCAATGTTGACCTTTTCTTTTCCCTTTTGAGATTTTCCCTATCGCGATTTCGGCGATCGCGATGTCGAGAAACTTGTATTCTCAACTCCCGAATCCTGATTTGCCAAAACTCCGATACACTTGCGAGATTTGAATTTCAACACTACTTCACTTCATCGACACTTCGGACTTCGTAATATCGTGAATCCTAATGCAAAGTATTTTTGGAACTTCACTCCATGAAACTCCGAAGTAGTGTGCCACCTATCCACCTCTCTGACTCCTATGGTTCCACGTCGTGCTCTTGGTCTTAAGCATTTTGCGTTTCATGATTTCACGATTCCCGTTGCAAAGTTTACGGGACTTCCACCCACAAAAACCCGATACAAGTAACCCCGCGTAAATCCAACGCCCCTATGACTCGGATCTATGGTCCTACTCCTCATGAGATTAGAACCTCTCGATTATTTTGCTGTAACTCTCCTGCATCTCCGTGATATCTGACGGCTCACGGGACTTCGTGAATCCTCCTCAGAGAATTCTGACCGTCTGTTCCTCCTTGGTGATTTCTGTGAATAATTAAGTGTTCCTCCACAAACTTGTCCTCCTGTGGTGCAAACTTATGATGCCTTCCTAATTCTTCTAGGTACAACTTCTGTGCAACCCTTTTTAGCGGTTATAAGGCTTTATCCTCCTGAGCTTCCTTATAACTCCGAGTCTTAGAGAAGACTCTTGCTCCCACTCCTTGCGGCAACCTTCAGACACTTCCAAGTGATGAATTTCCTTCGACCCTGCGCACATCTGCAGCAACAGTCTTCTCAATGCTTCACTTAGGTCCACAACCCTGAGACTTCACTCGGCCTGCGCACTCCTTGCACGGCTCCTGTGCCTAACTGCACAGGAACAAAAGCTACCCTATCTGAACCCTTTGTCAATGCACTCATTGCAGACAATTCAACTACACTCCTTGCAGGAACCCTTGTTCAGATAGAGAAACAATTGAAACTCATTCCTACCTCCTTTCAGACTTCAAACTCAAAACATGAAATCATATACACAACATATAAAGCAAATGTGTAACAGGAAGCAAACATTCATGAGCATATCATTCAACATCAATACACAGAGAACAAACACAAAACCATGAATTTGAATCAAACTCTTTCTATTAATCCAAATATCTGTACATGGGTGTTCTTACACAACTCTCTGCTTCTCTTCTATGCTCTTCATACACTAATGTTGTTTATGTTACAATACACAATGAGGGTGTCTATATCTTGTTTCCCTCTTGCACTCTAAAACTGTCTAATCTACACATTCAATTCTACCTACTTGCATTAACTACTATAAATGCCTTCTACCTACTAAGGATGAGAGCAAATCGCTCAAGGTCCGTTTACATTTTACAAGTGCACCCTCATTAAATTTCCACATTTATGTCCGCTCATCAAATCCAAGAGAAATTCAAAATTTGCAGCTGGGCTTGTCCAGCTGTCCAGTGTCTCCGCACTGGCTCACTTGATGTTGGCGATGCTCTTGCATCATCATCTTACTATAGAACAATCTAATCTTACTCAATTATATGTTTTTTCTAGTTCTAACAATAAGTCTCTTGTAGCTCATACCTCCAAAACTAAGCACAAGACTTGGTATAAGAAAAACAAATATTATGCTCCAGTTGGTGAGTTTACCTCCAAGCCTGAACATAAAACAAAGAATTTTCCTCCATCTTCCAATTCTAGTGAGTCTTCCTCCAAGACAAGGAAGAAGAAGTCAAATAACACCTATAGTTTTTGTGGCAGACTTGGGCATGTAGAATCTAAATGTTGGTTGAAACTTGAAGCTTTGAATGAATCCATGAGGAAACATAAGATCTTAGTGCCCAAACCTTATTCTACTAGTAAAGGACATGCTTTATCATCTCAAGCCTTGTATGCATATTCAGATAACTAGATACTTGATTCTGGTGCTTCACACCACATGAGTCGTTATCATGAGTTGTTGGATTCTACATCTGAATGTAACATTTCACAGATTGCAATTGGAGACTCTACACAGCTGGATGTTTTTGGATACGACACAGTGCAGTTAGATAAAGGGTGTATTAATGATTTTCTTCTTGTTCCTGACATCTATGCAAATATTCTCTGTATCTATCAGATTTGTCCTTCTGGTAATGGGAAAACAATAGAGTTTTCTCCTAATAATGTAATCATTCGAGAACTACAAAATCCATACATTGTTGTTGCATATGGAAAAGTAGATCATAGTTCTCAACTATATAATTTTTCTTCTTTTGATTCTTCCTTAGGTTCCTCTTTCATTGCACATGTCGATGCTTTGAGTGGGATTTGGCATGAAAGGTTTGGACATCTCAACTACAGATATTTGCAACAGTTAAGCACACAAAAAATAGTGCTTGGACTACCTAAATTTTCTTGTACTGATGGATTTTTTTCAGGTTGTGTCCTTGGAAAAAAACATCAAGATCCTTTTCCTAAAGGAAAAATCATGGCGTGTTGCAACACCCCTTGAGTTGGTACATAGTGATCTCATGTCATTTCCAACTCGCTCATTTTCAGGGGCTAAGTATGGACTCACTTTCATTGATGACTTCTACGTCACTCTTGGGTGTACTTTCTTAAGTACAAGAGTGAGGCCTTTGTTACTTTTAAGAACTTCAAGGCTTTTGTTGAGAAGAAATCATCTCTTTCTATCAAAAAACTATGCACGGATAACAGGGGGGAGTATGTTAATAAGGCATTCACATATATTTTGTAGAGAACATGGCATTCAACATCAGATCATTGTTTCCTACAACCCTCAGCAAAATGGTGTTGCCGAAAGAAAGAAATGAACATTGAAATAAATGGAAAATTTCATGATTGAGTCCAAGAACATGGCACCTTACTTCTGGGTTGAAGCAGTAAACTATACAAATTGCATTCATAATAGAATGCATCATAGGGAAGTATTTCATAAAACTCCAGAGGAAGCTTGGAGCCATGTTAATCCTGATGTCTCCACTTTTAGCTTATTTGTCAGTCCAACATGGGCCTTAATCCCAATTGAAAAATGCAAATCTATGGAGAAGAAAATCCAACCATTGATATTCGTTGGTTATTGTGAGGACATAAAATCATATAGGCTATTTGAACCTATTACTAAAGAAGTCTTCTTTCGAAGAGATTTCCATTTTGATGAAGGATTCAACCCCACATCAAAAACTTCTCCATCTTCTAATTGTCATGTAGACATTGGTGTTGAACATGTTGAGAATTTTTCTTTAGAAGATGATGATGACCCTTTTGAAGTTCAACATCAACATCAACCAGAAGAAAATATAACACCTGCACCAACATAGCATGAACATCCTGAAAGATACCAACTTGATCAAGAACTGCATCTCAGGAGGAAATTTCATGAGAGAAAGAGTCTTGATAGGTATGGCTATGAACCAACTGATTTCAGCTATTCTTCCTCAACCTCTTTCCCTATTCAGTCACAAACAATATGTGTCTCTTTTTTTAGTCATACTATCTCAAATGATCCACAACAATTTTCCAACATTGTTGACATACCTGAATGGAATGCTTCCATGACAAAGGAGTATTCTTTATTGATGAAGAATCACACATGGGATCTCGTCTCTCTTCCAAAGGGATGAAAGCTAGTTTGCTATAAATGGGTCTATAGGACCAAATATGCAACAGACAGATATGTTGACAAGCATAAGGCATGCCTTGTGGCCAAGGGATTTTCACAAGTTGAAGGGATTGATTACTCTAAGACTTTTTCCCTTGTTGCCAAGATGAATTCTATATGCCTTGTGCTTTCACTTGTTGCTTCCCAAGGTTGGTTAGTCTACCAAATGGATGTAAAGAGTGTCTTTCTATATGGTGATTTAGATGAGGAAATCTACATGGATCAAACTCCTGGTTTTGTAAATGATTCTTCTCTTGTTTGTAGGCTCTGACTTTCTTTGTATGGTCTCAAACAATCCCCTCGAGCTTGGTATGAGAAGATGGATAGTTTTCTGATTTCTTCCGGGTTTGATCATTGTCATTCTGATCCTAGAATTTACACTCAGAAGCAAGGTACTAATCTCTTGATTTTGGTTCTACATGTGGATGATTTAATTCTCATAGGGAATTATTCATCCATGATTCAGAGTATTCAAAAAGCATTGATGGGATAGTTTGATATGACAGATATGGGAATTCTACATTATTTTCTTGGTCTATAGGTTCTTTAGTCTTCTGAAGGAATCTCCATTTTTCAGCAGAAGTATGCACTTTATTTACTTCAGTGCTTTGGCATGGTTGATTGTAAATAGAGGAGATCTTCATTTTAATCATGCAAGTAGATCTAATAGATCATTCTCTCATTTGTAGAAGTTTGTTGGTATTTGTAGTTGTCTTGTTGTTCCTGTGATATTGTTTTTTTCTCAATATCTACATGAAATAGCTATAGCCAGATGGCCATTTTTTACTTCACACATTTCTAGCTATTCCATATTTTGTGTAGATAAAAACAATTTGAATACTTTTGTTATGAATTTTTCCCAATAGTGCAGGGTAATCTCATTGCATTAAATGAAAAGGTTCAAAACAAATTTTGGTTAAAGTTGTCATCGCGATAATTTTTTTGCTTGACAAGGAAAAATTAATAATTCTTTTCCTTAGGTTTAAATTAGGGAGTGCCGAAAACATTTACACTAAGAATCAACACTAATATTCAAGATATTTTCATAACAATGATGTAATGATGGAGGGAGGATCGGCAGATGGACTGAGGAAACCCTAGCCCTTCAGATGCAGACGGTAGTCGCTCACAGTCAAGGCTCTTGTGCGGCGCCCGCTCAGTAACAAAACAAATTCTTGGCTTCCACTGACACACCGCAATGGGAATGGAGGGGGGGGGGGGCAACCCCCCTCATACAGCAACATCACTGTCAATGACCGATCTAGAAATAGAGCGAAGCAACCAGCATTCGAGCCACCCTAGCAAGTTCGCGAACAGCTCTTGGCCAGAGAACAAGGCCTCAGGAAGGAAATGGAAACATAAGCTGGAACCTCCCAGGCGAAGCCAAACTGAGGGTGGGAACCAGGTAAGTGCATACCACAAATGAAAAAAGCACCGAGATATCTTATTAGCTCAACCAGAGTAGGAGAACACACATAATTTATGCGAGAACATGCCCTTATAGGCAAGTTCTTGGGGCTCTGGCCAACAGAAAGGGATCTTCACAAATGGATCAAGCACTGGTGGAACCCCAAAGGGGACTACAAAGTCCAACTCAGCTCCAAAGGATTTTTACAATCATTCTATACAACCTATAGGACAAAGATCGGATATTCGAAAATGGGCCGTATTTCTTCAACTCAGTCGGGCTATTCTTACGCTTCTGGACTGAAAGATTCAGCCCTGACAAAGAAGACTTCACCATGGCCCCAGTATGGATCTGCTTATACTCCTTACCACAAGAGTTTTGGCTAGAAGAGATTCTAATGGGCATAGGGAACACCCTGGGCCAGTATGTAAAAGCCTCAGAGGCCACCAGACAGAGAAAATACACCTCCTATGCCAGGATCTACATATACATGAACATATCCAAAGAAATTCCTGGTACGGTGACTTTGGAATACCAAGACGAGGACTGGAAACAAACCCTGGACTACGAGCACATTCCCTTCTGATGCAGGAGATGTCACGAGCACAGCCACCTCTACAGAAACTGCCCCCTAATCAAAATAGTAGCCAAAGCAAGTGAACACACACAAAAGGATGGTTTCACCATGGTGGTGACAAAGAAGCGGAACCCACCAAGGAGGCAAATCCAAGATCCCAAGCAAAAAATTGCAACAAGAAACTCCTATGAGATCCTGAACCAACTACCAAAGGATGAGGAAATCCAAGATCCGCACAAGAACCTGCAGCAATCACACGAAAATCCCTCAAATCCAACCCCCCCACCCCAAATCCATGAAGCACACATAGAGGACAGGGGAGACGGAGATGGGGACACCCCAATGCAACTAGACGAACAAGATCTTGTAGGCATAGATCTAGACAAGCTGGAAGAGGCCTTGAATCAAAAGGACCTACAAACCCTTCCCGAAGAACAACTGCGCAAGGTGCACAAAGTATTTCTCAACTCCTCCGCAGAATCCACAGCACGGCTGGGCATAGCCACGGACTCGAGCTCCGGCTCGAAGAAAATACTTCGGGAGAACAAGAGAAGAGGGCGCAAAACAGTGCAGCAACTGATCAAGGAGGCAGGTAATCTCATTATAAACTCTGGGCAGATCCACAATATTTAGGAGGTATACCTCCAAACAACACCACCAACCCAATGATGAAGATCCTCACCTGGAACATCAGAGGACTCAATGGTAGGTCCAAACAAAGGACTCTCCGAGACTGCATAAAGGCAGAGAACCCAGACATTCTATTATTACAGGAAACCAAATGCGTAGGTACAGAAGCTGACATCATCTTTCAGTGAATCTGGCGAGAATTCAACTCCATATCAATAGACTCTATAGGTGCCTCTAGAGGACTGACCATCCTTTGGAACCCCTCCCACATCAACATCAACAACCCTTTTTCAACAATGGGAACAATAACGGTGCACTTCGATTTCATGGGCTTGAACCAGGAGGGAGTCATCACGAATGTTTATGGCCCCCACAATCAGCAAGACAAAGACAAAATCATGAAGAGGCTTGAACTAATCAAAACCTTGGTGACTACCCGCAACTGGATATTGGGAGGAGACTTCAACATGATCCTTTTGCTGGATGAAAAAACAAGAGGTACTAAAAAGATGGAGCAAGACAGTGGTAAGTTCAAGACCCTCATTGGTCATCTTACGTTAGTAGATATAGAAAATAGCAATGGCACTTTCACTTGGTCGAATTGCAGATCAGGCACCCAACACATCGCTTGCTGTCTGGACCGCTTCTTGGTCACTGAGGAACTAATGGAGTCAGGCTCCCATCTAGAAAGCCTCATCCTACCAAAATATGGCTCAGACCATTGGCCACTAGCCCTCAATCTAGACATTGAAGAAATACCCAAATTCAAGCCCTTTCGCTTTGAAAAATTCTGGCTTCTTCACCCAGACTTCTAGCACCTAGCCAAGGCCTGGTGGGCACAGGCAGAAATAGACCATGGTTCCAGCATGTACAAATTTCAACGAAGACTCAAGAACTTTAAGCTGTTGCTAAAGCAAGGGAACAAGAACAGTTTTGGAGACATTTTCCACAGCATCCGAAATATAGAAAGCCAACTGGAGGCGATCCAAAAGACCTTCATCTCTAGATCCAAAACCACCGACCTAATGAAAGAGAAGGAGACGCTCCGAGCGCAATTAGAAGAAAGAAGAAAGTAGGAGGAAATTCTTTGGAAACAAAAATCCCGAGTACAATGGCTCAAGGAAGGGGAAAGGAACACCAAATTCTTTCACAGAGAAATGATGCATCGATGTCATGTCAACAGGATCACCCATTTAGAAGATGGCCAAGGCAACACAGTTAGAGAACACTCCAAAATAGAAGCAGAGCTAATCAACTTCTATCAAGACCTCCTAATAGAAACCAAGGAGGACATAACATAAGCTATACAAAAAATCACTAGGCACATACCTGCACTGGTAACCCAAGAGAAAAACGTTGCTCTAACAAGGCCCATCACCCAGGAGGAAGTGGACTAGGCAGTAAAAGACATGCCCCCAGGCAAGGCCCCAGGCCCGGACGGGTTCACCACCGACTTCTTCCATCATTGTTGGGATCTGGTTAGAAGAGACGTCTGGGAAGTTGTAGAGGAATCGAGAGCTTCAGGTGTGGTTCTTTCGGC
This sequence comes from Picea engelmannii, assembly GCA_009831015.1. Taxonomy (NCBI): domain Eukaryota; kingdom Viridiplantae; phylum Streptophyta; class Pinopsida; order Pinales; family Pinaceae; genus Picea; species Picea engelmannii. The sequence goes on along the minus strand of ML787761.1, from coordinate 176,134 downwards.
CCTCAATGCGACCTTCCTAACCCTCGTTCCGAAAGAAGAAAGAGTCACAAATACCAAACATTTCATACCTATAGCCCTCTATAATGTCATCTACAAAATTATAACGAAGGTGATAGCTAACCGACTGAAACCCATCCTGACTCATGTCATCTCCAAGGAACAGGCTGGGTATGTAGAAGGGAGGCAAATCATGGACAGTGTCATTTTGGCTCATGAGGTCATTCACTCTCTCAAAACTTCTAAAACCTCAAGTATGTTAATAAAAATGGACCTTTCCAAAGCTTTCGACAGAGCCAGTTGGCAGTATCTCAAAGCCATCCTAGACTCCTTTAGTTTCGATCAAGGCTGGGTCAACTGGATCCTCAACCTCATCTCTTCCACCTTCTTCTCCATCTTGGTAAATGGCATCCCATCCAGGCCTTTCTCACCCACCTGTGGCATCAGACAGGGAGACCCCCTTTCGCCCTTCCTGTTTGTGCTCATGGCGGAAGGCTTAGGCAGATGTATCAAGGCGACAATCACAGATGGCTCCCTCAAAGGTCTACCTCTCCATAATATTCAGCCAACTCTCTCCCATAGCCAATTTGTATATGACAACCTCCTTCTCAACTCCCCCATGGTCCAGGAGGCCAATAAACTCAGCTCCATCCTCTCCGACTTCACGGAACCCTTAGGCATGTCCCTAAACCTTGACAAGTCCAAGCTCTACTTTTTCAATACTCTTGTCCCTGTGCAAACTCATATCTCTAGACTCCTCGGTATACCCAGGAGCTCCCTTCCATCCAATTATCTAGGTGTTCCCCTCACGGGAGCAGCCGCTCAATCCATCTCCTAGGACAACCTTCTCCTCTCCATTTCCAACAGACTAAGCAATTGGACCTTCAGACCCCTCAATATTGCTTCTCAGCTCATCCTCCTAAAATCAGTCTTGCAGGCCCTTCCCACCTATCTCTTCACGGTCCTAGCGGCTCCCAAACATGTCATCAAAGCCATAAAAAACCTTCAACGAAATTTCCTCTGGCATGGACATCAACCCAACAATAAATGGGCATTGGTGAGCTGGGACAAAATCTTCACACCAAAAATTCAAGGGGGACTAGGCCTAGGGGACTCGGGGAAGCTCAATCAAGTCATGGGAGCCAAAATCTGGTGGCATTGGCTAAAAACTCCAACAGCGGCCTGGGCACAAATCTGGATGCAAAAATACGCCCCCCTAATGCCTGTCAATCAACTGATCAGGCACAACTCCAAAATCCAAGGATCCAACATCTAGAACACTGCTTGGAAAAACCGCACTCTGGTACAGAACCATACCTTCTGGGAGGTACGAGATGGAGAGAGTGCCATGCTTTGGCATGACTCCTGGCAGCAATTCAAACCCCTGAATGAAATAGAGGACCTAGCCACTCTCAAAGGAGCTATCAATCTGCATGCCTCCTTAAAGGTCAAAGATCTTTGGAAACCTCATAGACAACACCTCCATTGGCGTCAATGGAAAACCTCTCACCAAGATCTCGGAGCCCCTGAGAATCTCAACTTAAGAGGCTGGCACTCCCAAGCCAACTGACGGAAAATTCCTAGAAGAGAAGAGTCGAACATCTTACGATGGGGATACTCCATAGCTGGGACCTTCACAATAAAGGAAGCCTACTCCATACATAGCCACCCCCAAGGCGAAGTTAAAGAGCCCATATGGAGCAAAGTCTAGAACTCTGCTCTCTGGCCTAAGGTTTCCACCTTCCTGTGGCTGGTGGTGCATAATAGGGCTTTAACCTGGGACAATCTCAGGAAAAGAGGCTTCATTGGGCCATCCCTCTGTGTGCTCTGCTACCAACAAGAGGAAACCAAAGAACGTCTCTTCAATGGGTGCTGCTACAGCCAATGTATATGGGATCAAAGTGCCCAAATCTAATCAATACCGAAACAATATCAATGACACAATAGAGCACTGGGACCGTATCTCCTACAATAGCCCGCTCCTAAACCACATCTGGCAGCTTCTACCAGGATTTGTCCTCTGGCAGCTCGGGAAGGAAAGAAACAAAAGAATTTTCCACTCCTAGGCCTCCTTGCCAGAGGTCACATGGGAAAGAATCAGCTCACTACTCAAGGAAACAATCAAGAGTAAATCCTGGAAAGAGGAGGACCTCAGTTGTATTCCCGAGGAACAACATATTCTTCAGCATTGGCAACCCATCCCAATTAATCATTCACTACCAAGGACAAACAAACCTCCTCAGACCAGCCCAATCACCTGGTCCCCCCCCTCCGCCCATTTCATCAAAATCAACTTTGATGGAGCCGCCAAAGGCAACCCGGGAACAACAGGATGTGGAGCAGTGATCAGAGACTCTGCAGGAAAGATCCTATGGATGTTAGTAGGCTTCCTAGGGGAAACAACAAACAATGTTGCAGAATTAACAGGCTTATTGAGAGGCCTACAAGCAACAATGGATAAAGACTACCACAACATAGTCCTAGAGGGAGACTCACAAGTCCTCATCCATTTAATCACCAAGATTCTAAATGGGAGTCTCCCTTCAAAGATCTCACCGATCTGGCGACTCTCAGGACTACTATAATATTTCAACCACCTCCTCATACCCACTCTCAGCATCATACCTTCCCATGTGAAGCATGACGCAAATAGAGTAGTGGATTGTATAGCAAATGAAGCAGCCGAAAGGGAAGCTGATTACTCATGTTGGGTGGACCACGTCTCAGAACACTCAGATATCTTCACCAGGTGCCAAATCTTAGCCACCAGAGACCTATCCCCCCCGGATGGGGTGCCACGAAGCCATCAGAGGACACGCGGGCTGCCGCTGGGATGCACTATTAATGCATCAACTGGCGAGCTCCCTTCCACCATTAATTCACTATGGTTCGCAGCAGCCACCTCCACATGATGAGCCTCCTCACACGAGGGAAATGTACCAGCCTCCATCACACCCAGCACCAAGCCTTAATGGCTTTGGCAGTCACGGTAGCCTTATGCATTATCAAAGGAATGAATTGCGCAGAGAAGCATTGGCTCCTTGCAATGTTCACTCCACCAGTGCATCCGCAGCATACCTCATCGAAGCAGAGACTCAGGGCCCCGCTGAAGCTCTGGAGAAGAGAAGCCATACTGACAGGAACCCTGGTCCCTTTCAGGGTCTCCACCATGCCAAGGATAAGAGGGAATTCACACAGAGGTGCCGCTTGGTACATGGCCGAGTCTCAGCGCTAGCGACAGAGGAAGTTTGAACGGGCACTTGCCATAGCATCCACCTGACGCAGAAGAAGACCACGGACTCCTCCCATGGCATACGTAGAGGAAATTACTTTGGAGGAAGCCATGCAAATCCACCCCTCTACTGAATTTGGCAAGGAAAACAAGCCTCCGCTTGGGGACACCCCGCAGAACTTCAATGCCAACAACTCAGAGGACTTCTTCCCCACCTGTTTCATGGAAGAGGAGACCCCTCTCGATGCCACCACAGGGACGGTGAAGCTACCAGAGCTTCTGACCAAAGAAGCAATGGAATCCAAGCAACAAGCCTCCGTCGTCAGCGGTGGGCTGGAACAGCCATCCTTCTCCGAATTATGGCACCTTCCACTCATCTTTGAGCTCAGAAGTCTAATGGATGACCAAGTTTTTCGCCTCGCTAGGATTGACCAAAGGCTGGACATGCTCTTTGCGGCCCACTCCAAGAATCTTCCACAGCGACAATGTCCGACGTGTGCACAGACATACTCACTTCCAGCAGGCTGGCTACAGCAGAAGAGCAAGAGGAACCACACGGGTAAAACGGTTCAATGAAGCTTTCAGTTAGGGGTACTTCTGTTGCCCCGCATATAGCTCTAGTTCAGTTAGCTTGCTCAGTTTCTTTATATCTAGCTATGGCATACTTTTTGAAACTTATTACTATGATAGCCCTGGTTTCCTTCGGGCAGGGCAATTCCATGTTTATTTTGATAACAGAGTAACACTTGGCTCAGGATGTTCAACTGTCCCGGTTTCTTTCTTAGGCGGGATAGCTGGCATCATCAATAGTTACTGTATGATGTTTATGTTAATATAATAGGATCCACCTTTTTATTTAAAAAAAACAAAAAATAGGGAGTGCTAATTTCTATGATAAAATATTGATCTCTGAATTGCAGCAAGGTGGAAAAAGAATATGCCACATTGTTGTCTTATGTTACTATAGGATTTTTTTTCCTACAATTGTTGGTTAAAACATGTTGTAGATAAGCTTTAATTAAAGGAATGAAAAGTTCATTGAAAGGATAAATCTTTATATAAGTATTTTATTTCTTCTATTATTCATTTTTTTAGTTATTATATAATCGATGCAATGTTCATAAATTAAATTTTCTTATGCTAAATATATTTTATCTTAAACTAATATGAACATTTATTAAAAACAAAGGTTTTGTTCTGAACTAATTTTTTTCACTCAATACTATTTAATTGTTATGACTTTATTACTTACAATAATAATTTATAATTGTAGGAATGGACATACTTAATCATTTTTAATGACCATTGAAATTTAAGCAAAAATAAATGGATTATTGAATGGATCATTCTTATGTTTTCTTTTTTCATTAGGTATTATCACATTTCTCTGCTTGTAAATTAATATGTATAACGAATACAAAGTAAAATCTTATTAAACAACTTTGTTGTAATAATTTTCATTTTTGTTTTCACCATAGATAATGCCATTATTTATGAGACCAATAGTTTTAAATGGAGATTACCTAAAATCGCTACTAAATGTGTTATAAATCTCTCAATGCTTTGGTTTCATGCTTTTATAATACATATAGCTATAATGATAAACCATATAAATGATTTACTGGTAATTCTATATTTCTTTTTTTTTGCAGAATGGGTAAAATCCCTACTAATTGTGTTATAAATATCTTAATGCTTTGGTTTAATGCTTTCATAATGCATAGAGCTATAATGATAGTCCGTATAAATCATTTAGGAAGAATTCTATAATTCTTTTTGTTTTGCACAATGGAAAAGTTAACCTTTGAGACATAGTTTCCCACCATGTAACATCATCGAACAATTCTATGTAGAAGTTGTCTGGTCTTTATTGGATTTATCATTAAAGAAGAAAAATCTGAATTGAGCAAAGGCCTCCATAGTTATATAGAAATGAAATATCCACAATAACAATAAACCATCCTTATATTCTTGACAATCCACAATCTATATTTAAAGATAAGAGATCCTTGGAGAAATCATTCATACTCTTCCTCTTAGAGACATCTTGGTCTTCCATGGAAAATACTTGATATACAAAAAATTAAATGTACCAAGGTGACCAAACCACCAACTTTTTATTTGTAATATATTACTTTGCATTAGTGATAATCTCTAATATTCATGTATTCTTATTTTCTATTCATGTTGCACATTGTTCATTTTGGTAGTTACTTATCAAAAAACATGCACTTTTTTCATAAGATGTTCACCTAAGCAATGAAATCATCTACCTTTCCAAGAATGTTATCTAAAAAATCAAATGTGTTCAACAACATGTTGTTGGTTCCCAAGTGACTAATACCTATATCTATCTAATTATACTTCAACTTTCAAAACCGTGGAGTAGCCACTATCACTATTTTAAGTTTCGGCTATGTATAAAATGACACTAAGTGTAACATCAGAGTGGTACAGTAAAAGCGTGGCGGACCTATAACCCACATATCTGAAGATCCTTGCTCTGATATATTTAGAATTTAAGATTTAACTTTAAAGTATATACAACTATTACATAAACTGGTATAAGCAACTTAGATGCTATTTTTTCATAAAATCATTAGTGACTATCTGAAATAACTAGCTGTACAACAATATCCAATTCTACACTATCAAAATTAACACAATAAAGTTTACACATGTTCTAAAAGTTGTGAACTTCATGTATTAAGTGGCAAGAGGAAACCAATTAGGTTGTTCCTTCGTATTAAATAATAAATCTTTATCATCAAATAATAAAAGCTTTATTTTACAGTGGAATGGAAAGGTTTTCAAAATAAAGAAAGCTTTATCAATCATCTTAATCGAATTTTATTAGAATATAGTTCTTTGGTTAGAAACTTTTTTGACACCGATTTTCATGCGTATTTTTAATATTAAATTATAATTTGGAAAGTAATTAACTTCATATGTTACAATGGAAACACCGAAAGACTAATGTGTGATGTGAGATTAAAATATAGTTTATGTGTAAAGTTTTTTTTGAGACATGCCTATTTTTATTATTAGATATTATTTCTTTTAGGAATGAGACTTTACGTTGGTTACACGTATTTATTGATACTAATGAGTGATGTGAGATTAAAATTCCGATTACATGCATAGCTTTATCATTAAATAAATAATAACATAAATATATGATTCAATGGAAACATTGAAAAGCGTGAGATTAAAATATAGTTTTTGTTTGTGTGTTCTAAATGTTTGATTTTTTGGAGTTTTGACTGATATATTTTTTGATCAATTTTTATTGAAATTAGGTTAAAAATGGTTGGAACTCTAGATTTGAGATTTGAGTGATTGAGTTTGTATAATTCCATTTCTCCGAAGGTTTTTCAGGGTGCTAAATTTATTTATACACTCAAAAATGTAATTTAAATAATAGAAAATGGTGATTTCACCAAGATATGTTTTATCGGATTTCCAATGAAAAAGTTCAAAAAATCAAATGTTTAGACAACACCATTTCTATTTAGACACCAATTACACACCTATTTTTATTATTAAATATATTTTTTTTTAAGGAAGGAGGACAGACTAACATAATTGATGGTTGTTGCTGTGCGTTTCCACTAACGTTTCTTCACTTTTAAACGTTTTGAGGTCCATGTAGTCTCTTTGTTTTTCCTTTCCTATGCTATTTCTCCTCCTCATTTTTTCCTTCACCCCTACCCACTTATTTCACGATGATTGGCTATCCATGGTAGCATTCAAGAAGCTCATTACAAGTGATCCACGACATTCCATGGAAAATTGGAATAATGCCAACCCCTTCTACAACTAGACTAGCGTTACTTGCAACCGCCATCATCCAAACATAGTGGCATCCCTTGACCTCATTGAGATGGATTTTCACGGTTCCATTTCTCCTTCGCTCGACAATTTTTCCTTTATTTGCTCACTCCTTCTGCCAGACATTACGCTCCACGGTTATGATGTCGTTTAATGTTAATTGTACTTGGTCGGCATAAAAATGTGCGCACTGTGTAAATGCACTGCGCAAGTTACTTGGAGTTGCTTGAGTTGTCTTGTCATTAAAAAATGGATAATTCCCTTTTCAAATCACTATTTACCCAGCTTATGCATGTTGTTCATCACCTTTTGTTCATTCACATGTTCTTTCAGCTTTCGATCAGTCCCCTCACTTCGAGCAAACTTCAAATACTCACCTACTATGCAAATCTGTCTAGTACGCTACGCAAACTCTGTGTGGAAGACACCCACTATGCAAACTTTATGCAAAAAAACCCGCTACACAAATTCTGTTCCTCCAAATTCGCGATGTGTAAAGACCAGGGGGATAAATTTGATGCTTAATACCTACATGCATGCAATGCTAAACCTTCCTTTTGTGTAATTGAGTCCCCTGTGAAAAATTTGAGTAAACCCTAACCATGTTTTTCTACTGTGTAAAGTGCTTTGTCAGATTTTCATCCCTTGGACCCCTCTTCCCTTATTAGTCTCAGGTTTTATCTTGCATCCACAACATGGCTACTCAAGGAAGGAAGAAATATCACAAAGGAGGTAGTGTGCTGAGGTGTGAGCCACCGAATTTAGATATGGTGAATTTTGATTCAGTGTTTAGGGTTTCATTTGAGCAAGATGGCTACATAAGGTTTTGTGAAAAGATCCAAGGTTACAATGCACAGGTGATAAAGGAATTCACCCTCGACTTCAATGGAGTTGAGTCAAGGATTGTTGATTTCAATTTCCAAGCGTCAGAAGAGACACTGGCTGCTGCAAATGAGATTCCATTTCAAGGAGAAAAGTGGTTTAAAGGTATGCCCCTTAATCCAATTTTCTACAATGATTTTCTCAAACCTAAGTAAAAGAAGCAAAAATTTGGTGCCACCATCCCTAGAGAATGCATGCTTGAGCATTATGAGAAGTTGTTTAGGGTGGTTCAAAGATATTTTACTTGTGAGGGAAGATTTGACAGGGTATATCAATATCACATAAGGATTCTAATGCATTTTACTAGAAATAACCCTTTAAACCTACCTTTTTACCTTTACAGAAGCCTAGGAAAAATGATAGACAAAGTACAATTTAGGGTTGATCATTCGAAGAGTAGTTTGTTTCATTTCTCCTTGGTAAAATTGTTAGTGGTTGAAGAACTTAAGAAGGTGAACAGAGAATGGGAACCCTTCTTAGCCTCAACATACATCCTTTTATATCCCAAAAGAGATATCCCCTCACCTGCAAAAAAAATGGTTTCTAAACAGTCAAGTGGAAAAGAGATAAGGTCTGAAGAGCATGGCAAAGGGAAGGGAAAGGAGATTGATGACTCACCATCGGGCCAACCAACCAAGAAAAAGGGTAGGAGATTAAATTTTGCTGAAAAAGTGGAGGAAATACCTAGAGTAAGCAGCCCAACCACAAGATCAACTGCTAGAAGACCACCTATACCTGCTTTTCCTACACAACATGTTGAACATTCAACATAGGAAATACATGAATATCAGGGACAACTAGAGGACAAAGACCAAGTTATCAAAGAATTGCAAGAGCAATTTAAATAAGCCAAGCATGTCATAGCACAATATTTTCAGTACAACA
>ML787761.1:129950-145445 GCA_009831015.1 Picea engelmannii | reverse complement strand
TCCAAGTCAGCTACAAAATGTTCCTCTGTTGAAGTACACATCTTCTTCCAACATCAAAGATCTGGAAAGTGTATCAAATGTTGTAGACCACATCAGAATATATATTTCCTCATAGGGGTGGAAGACATAACAGCCCACAAAATGGTATGGAAAGTTCATAAGTTATGCCAAATATTACTCCATGCCCGGATACACTCAGAAGGAAATTATAAAATTGGATACCCATGAACGTGAGAAACTGTATGCATGTTTGAATCAACATTCTAAAATTACAGAATGTTTTATGCCAAAGTTGTAACAGACTTGATAGACAACCAATTTCTATGCCAAAGAGTGTCAGCGACCTCTGGATGTAGTATCAAACTCAACATACAATCAACTTTCTATCACTACTGATACTAATGTCAAGTGCAAGAAGTTGTGATCCCAGGATCCAGGTAGTTTCACCTTCAAGCATCCACACTGGCGGTGACCCCAAGCTCTAGATAGCTTTAGCTTCGAAAATTAACATTGGTGGTGGAAATGGGAGCAATTCTATTGACTGCAGTGTAGCAATGCGGTGAACAAGCAAGGTTATCATTGTCAAAGCACTTAGACTGCAGGATTGTTAGACCTGCAAAGAACATCGACTTTAGTGTTACTTTTTCACGACAACTATAGTGTTTCTTTGAGTTCATAAATCTTTGGATGTTGGGTGTCCTATGCGATAATGACCTTGACATTTGGTACATGTCATACATCTATTATATGACATTCCAGTGTTAATGCAATTTCCATAGTGGACGACAGATCAATTGCATTGGCATAAGCAATATTAATTGTGTGATTAATTAACATCCTTGAAGGACGTGAATCCCAAACAATGCCTAAAACATTTCAAACAGTCGTGTGTTCAATTAATACATTGTTCTATATTTTAAAAAATAAGAAATTGTAGGTGGAAACAACTTTGGAATACACCACTACATTAAGGTCTCTTCTAAATAATGAAATAAAATGATTACATGAATGTAGTAGTAAAAGGTGATTTTCAGAAATCAAATCATTACCTAAACACATGAAACTTCTTGCATAAGGTGGTAGTATAAAGTAATCCTCATAAATTGTTGCAAAGTCCATAATCCAGAATTCCTTCCCATTAATGTTTCCTAGTTACATGTTGATGCAGGTATAGAAAGTTTTGAGAGCATCGTCCCCTGGTTATATACCCACATTCAAGTAGGAGGAGAATATTCGTGCAAAGAGGGGCAAGATGATCGAGCCAGATGAAATCATATGCATAGGAATAGTAAAACAAATTGTGCAGTGGAGATAGAAAGTTGATTGTATGTGGAGTATGTTACTACATCTAGAGGACAATGAAAAAACTATGACAAAGAATATGACCTTATTTCAACTCTGTTACCAGACCCAGAAGTAGCTCAAAAAACTTTGAAATAGAATCTTCTGTAATTTTAGGATGTTGATTCAACAACCCATACAATTTCTCATACTCCCGACGATCCAAATTTATAATTTCCTTCTGAGTATATTTACGAATGGAGTAATATTTCGCGTCATTTTCGAATATTGCAGACCATTTTGCAAGCCACGGTATGTGCGACTCCTCTGACAAAAGATAAATTCTTGTGTGGTGTGTAGAATTTGATACACTTGCCAAATCTGTGTTGTTGGAAGAAACTATATACTTCAACGAAGGAGCATTTTGTAGGTGATATGAAAGTCTCTTCCAACTCCTAGTAATAAAACAAAGAATATCAACACACAAATCTTCAGTTAGACCTTTCAACCAACCAAAGCATTGAATACAGGGACAATGCCAATCACAAGATACTTGATTTTTTTTGTGTGTCTGAGTTTCTGTTGGCTAACAAAGTTTTTTTTGGCTCAAATCTGATGTCACATATAACCATTCCCTCATATTTCAATTGGTTTTGAATGGAATCTCTAAGTCGTCTCACATATCCATGACCAAGGACATTACAACGAAGGCACCTTAAAGCCCAACACTTCGATCATAGAGAGAAATGGGAATAAGCATTTAAAATCAACGTTGAAGGATGATAGTATAATCTTCCATAGATTTTGGTTTAATTTGTTTTAGTGGCATATGCCCTCGATATTTACACTTATTAATGCCAATATTTTTGAATATGTGTATCGAATAGTCACCAATAGCACGAGTTAACATTCCCATATGAAAGCAGATTCTCAAATATGACAACCTGTAATATATGCACAATATTAAAGAGGGACATGGTGTCAAGACCTCTGTGGATGACACGTTCGTGTATGGTAGTGTGGTAGTACAATATTGCACTGTTACTATGATGATGCCTTTAAAAAACTAAAATAGCCAACAATTGTTGCAAATTCAAAATGTACGCAAAAAAAATGATTAGATCCCATAATATTCTCCTATTTAAGCATTTTAATGGGAGATGTCCTCGATCTTTCCACTTGTTAAAGCCAATATTTTCAAACCTATCTTGTCGATTGTCACTAGTAAAATCATAATTAATGTGGATGGGGAAGGGCGAAAGGTGTCGAGGATGGAGGGGAGCGTAAAAGGCTTTTAACGTTTCTGAACTCGAGAGTGCATGAACCCGCGAAACTTTGAAGACTCGACTAAGTATGGAAAGGAAGGTAGGATAGATGGAGTCATCATAGGTAGGAAGGCTTGCGAGTTTGAGGAGTTTGAGGTCGAATTGTAGAGAACAAAATTTTTGGGTGCAATATGTATACCCCGAAAAGGGGTTACCAGAGTTCGATAACACCTATCCTCGAACCCGTGTTCATAAAATTGGCTAAGTATGCAAAATAATGGCAATCGGTCGGACTCGTGATGTGAAGATATAGATGAATATGATGATTTTTCAGTTCACCACACCGGGAACCTGCGAGCATAGAAATGTGACAAAGTATAGAACCAGAAATGCATAATAGAGGGTAAGAACAAAAGGGAAAAACATGCAAGTTTAGAAGAAATTGGCTAAGTATGCAAATGAACGACAGTTGGTCGGATTCATGATGTTAATATATAGATGGAGATGATGATTTGTCAATTGGACACCCCGAGAACCCGTGACCACAGAAACATGACAAAGTATAGAACCTAAAACACATAATAGAGGGGAAGAACAAAAGGGAAGAATGGGCAAGTTTACAAGAGGAAAAATAAAGGGAGAGAAGAACTTTATCGCTCACACAACAACACTTAGTCTCATAACTATGAAGCCATAGAAAGAAATTAAATATGGGCAAAACATCGTCAGCTATGAAATATAGTTGGAGCACGACAAACTATGGTTCAAGCCATAAGAGATGTTGTTTACATCCACTACAAAATTTTGCATATTATTTTATCTTAATAGTATTTTCTGGGGAGCCAATTGTAAAAACATATAACAACAGATCCAACTACAGATGAAGGACCCCAACATTGCAAAGTTGAAGCAAACAAGAGCAAGCAACAAATAACAACCCAGTTAAGAAGCACCAAAAGGCCCAACTGCAGCCTCAGGACCTCAACCCTGCAAAGTTGAATCAAACAACAATAAAAAAACATCCAATGAACCAAGAAACAAACACCAACCAATCGAATCGAAATTCCTGTGAAGAACAATATTGGCCAAATTCACTGCACACAAGATTGCATCAAAACGTTCAGAGGAAAATGTATTGTAACACATCTGTTAACCAAATATTTCAGGCTATGAAACCTGTCAAGTAAACATTCAAAGCTACGAAGACCATCCAAAGTCCTACCATTGTGCAAGTAATTAAGAAAGGTGTCGTTTTCATGGCTGGTATTTTTCAATATTGGGAGTGATCAAAATCCTCTTGCAGTCCATATTTGTATGTGATTACTACGACCAGAGAAGAAGGACTGTAATTTTGTCTTCGTCTCGTTCTTGATCACCAATGTTCGACACAGAACCTACCTCCATCACAACCACAGTGACACATAGGAAAATGAAATCGTATTTTCTCTTCACATACAAAGATGTTATGCAAGAGGATTTCAACTCAGGCATCCCCAATAGTCAAACTTCCCACCTGCAAGATGCAAATAGTAAGCAAAGATAAACACGACACCCAAACCCACCCGTCAATAGGGAATGACAAAAGGACAATGTTCGACACATAACCTACCTCCATCACAGCCACAATGACAATAGGAAAAAGAAATCATATTTTCTCCTCACATACAAATATTTTCTACAAGAGGATTTCGACTCAGGCATCCCCGGTAGTCAAATTTCCCACCTACAAACTACAAATAGAAAATGAAGCTAAACACGACACCCAAACCTGCCTGTCAATGGGGAATGACAGAAGGGCAGTTCCAATTGGTTGCAGAATCCCAAGTGTGCAAACTGCAACAAGACCAACAGGAAAAAAAGAAGAAGAAGAACAGGAAAATAAGAAATCAGTGAACAAGCAATAAGCAAGCATGAACCAGTGAACCAGTAATGCCGCTGAAGAATAATATTGCCCATATTCACTGCAGAGAACATTGCATATAAAAAAAAAACCCAGAAGAAAAGGTATTGTAATAGGCCTGTTAAGTAAACATTTAAGGTTGTGAGGCCTGTTAGGTAAACATTTAAGTCTGTCAAAACTTCTCTTTAAACATTTAAGAAAGAATGTAGTGTGGCAGGTCTCTTATGTACGGAAAAAAATTTATTATATTATTTTATAACAATAAATAAAAATTAGTTACAATAGTTTGAACAATAGAGGATATGTAAAAAATAAATTTATTCAAAGGAAAAACTAATATGAAGTGAACTAATAAAAAACTGACTCTCTATCTTCAAAAATTTGGATATCCAAACATTTCAAGAAAAAAAAAACTCAAAAAGACCGTATATGATCAAAAACTTTGGATATGCTAGCATATCAAACATTGGGAATAGCAAAGCTAGAAATAAGACCTCCAATTTGTTATCCAATCAGATCATGACATATATGGTATTTTTTATTATATAAAAATCAATGTTTTTAGTTCTCTAGTTCCAACAATAGATATTATGCAAATATTTTTAGTCAAAGGACAAACTAATATGAAGTCAACAAATTAAAGATTGCTATAGTCCCTCTATCCCTTCGGCAGGGACTAATAAGGGAAATCCTTTATAAAATATTCACCTTACCTTTTTATATAATATCCTCCACTTTATTTACCACTCCATCCATTTAAAAGTAGGTGATTCTCATGCACAATAAGACAAAAAAGACCACTCCTTTTAATAATATATTGTTCTTAATAAAACAAAATCTTGTTCATACCTTGACCTTCCAAAAAATTGTGTATGTTTGGATTTAAACAACGGTTGGCACACCTTGGACAAGGATATCATGAGACAACTTCCAAAATTGTCATAGTATGTAATATGTAATATTTATCACATGCAACACTTTTCCTGCGACACTTTCTCCAAATTGTCGCACTATGTAATATGTATCACCTGCGACACTTTGCAGAAATTGAAAAGTTTGCAAGTGTGCCTGTGACTATCACACTTTGTAAGAGGGACAAACTACGATAGTGTAATAAAACCCATCCTAGGCAAATCCACTCCACTTGGCCCAACTTGGTTAACCCGCTCTTCTATCTAGCAATACGATTATATTCTCCTTTACTTTCAGATCCTTCAATTTTGCGCTCTGATACCACTTGTTAGGCAGCGGAAGCATAAATGTAACAAGATTCTAATATAAAGGAAACTAAAACCAATATCAAACCGGGAACAACAATCACACAATTGACAGAGTGATTTATGTGGAAACACAATACAGGAAAAAACCATGGGGCAATGATAATTGACATTCTTATTATTCAAGGGAAAATTACAATATCCAATCACATACATACAACCATCCTCTCCTCACATACACACTGCATTCCATAGTATTGCGTCTTTCTCACACACTCCTCACCTCTATGGGTATGCTCATATATATGTCATCTCTCAAATAGTTAAACAAATTGATTATAATAAGATCCACCAGTTACACAAACTATTCACTGAAAAGTGCATGCATGCACATTCTAAATTTAGTTGATGTGCATGTGCATACTACCACATGGGAAATTGCTTGGAACGTTTTCAACAAAGAAATGCATGTTTCCTTTAGGCCATCCAGGGGATTTTGGTGACTTTGGAATTTGTTGGAGCTTTTCAGCAGCTGCAGAGAAATATAGGTCAGCCGACGATTTGTTGATTCAGGATGACAAACAAAGCTGTTAGGATACAAAAACTCACCATAGGAGTTGGCCTAATATTTTTCAGAGTAGGCCTTGTAAAAACCCTTTTATCTCCATGCCCATTTCTTGATATGTCGTAGTTAAGGTCCAAATCCTCATTTTTTCCTATATGTAGTAGATTCATATTATCCTGTGAGGAACTTGGGGTTTGTCCTCGATAAATTGTTTGATACCACTTTCCTTCCTGCTTAATATGGGATGGGACAGGGGACGTGATAAGAGGCGGTTCTAGAAAGTCATGGGATGCTATCGAAGACAAGGAATATCTGCATCTGCAGGTGGACATGTCAAGGATGGGAAAGGAATACGTCAAAGTTTATGTTAAGGAGAATGCATTGGTGATAAAGGTAAAATCCCTCTTAGAGGCAGAGTTGGACAACATTGGACGAACATACAACAACCACATCGAAATTCCCGAGGAAGTGTACAAGCTAGACCAGATCAAATCTCATATAAAGAATGGAGTCTTTAAGGTCACTATTCCGAACTTTACATAAGAGGAGATCAAGAATGTGATTAACATGAATATTGAGTAGGGTAGGGTAGGATTTTTGTATTCAAACATCGAAGTGCGGAAGTGTTTTTTTTGTTCTTTTTATTGTGTTTTGATAGGACGGAAACCGATAACAAGTGTCCTTGAAATATAATACAGTGTTGAGAATATTACTATAGTTTTGATGTTAAGTTCCATCAATTTTTCTTTGATGGAAAAATTATGGTTCCGATATTTTCGATGTTAAAATTTGGCTTTTCATTTAAATACTCAGAAAATAAAATTATTTTTGTGCATTGAGTTGAGGTACTAATGCTCCGATGGAAATTGTTCCACCACAAGAAAACACCACATACACATGTTCATAATTTAATTTAATTATTATAATCCAAAATAATGTAATTTAATATAATCATATTTTAATTTAATATATATTCCCCTTCATTTTCTCGAGTACTTTCTTTCAATTTAACGATTACTTTCCTTCGAGGGTGGTAATTGACCAATTGTCCTTAAGAAAAATACTACAAGGAAAAATCATAAAATATTTCATTTAGATTACATTTATATTGTCAACACAAGTTTAAATGTTGAAATCCTATTTAAATGTGATTTTTTTATTTTTCATATAAATCAAATTGATGAACCATCAATGAAAATTGTATTCTTTAATTATATAATTTGATCAATTTTAAATTYGGCTATAAGTAATTTGTATATATTATYARCAAACATTTARATGTTAGTTCCTATTTTAAATATGATTTTTTAATTTTCACATWAATCAAATKAATGAACCATCAATGGAACTTTAAGTTGTACTCTATACATTGTGTTATTTAAGTATACAACTTGGATCTATAAATTATGGTGAAAGGTGTGAAAATTGATATTATGAAACTATGACTTACTATAATTTTTAATAATTTTGACCTTTTCAGTATTATTATAGGTATATTAACTGCAATTTTTTTATTCACATACATTGTTGCACAAGTGTTTGAGAGTTTTCCCTTCCTTTGAACCCTTCTTTTCTTCATGTCACCTTAAATTGTATTATTCATTTAGGATAAGAGTGAATTATCCTCAAGTGATGAATCATTGATTTAGTTAAGATTTCCTAGCCTAGTCACCATGCAAGGTGTTAGGATCTAGAGAAAATATCTCTATGAGGTGACATCACCCATTGTACTATATATTTGTAACTGTGGTGTGAATAATTGAACAACATGGCTTGACCCTTTTTAGTCATATTGATTTTTTTTTGTAAGTGAGTTTAAAGATGGTATTACTAAAAGAGGGTTATAGTAAAAAAAAGGGAACTCCTTGGTCTGCCAAAAAGGAAACTAGGCCAGAGGTTCCTGAGTTGCGCTTTTTGAAAAAGGCAAGAGTTATGACTGGACTGCCACCATGGGAAACCAGACCAGTCCTACCATATCCATTTTTTGACAAGATAATCACAACAGACATGAAAAAGAAAATCAGAGACTAAACAGATGTAGAACTTGCCAAAAGATTAACCAGACCCTAGTCTAGGATGATGATATGCTTCTTTCCTTCATCAACCTAGCCCTTGTTCTCTTCCTTTTGGGAGACCATGCACGTCTTTCTGATGTGTGTTGACGCTCCTTTCCCGTTGTCTGGCGTGATTTCCATGTGATGGACGTAGAGAAGGTAGAGGTGGAATTGAGCATCCAACCGCTTAATCTTGGCTTGCTGGTTCTTCTCGACCTGACTTACTAGTTTGGTAATGGTTTCCAAACTACTGAGGCGTCTTAGGATTTTGTTCAATAGTTTCATGTGTTCCTTTTTGTTCTCCCGTATAGCATCCTCCCTTTCTGAGCTCACTTTTCCAATCAACATATTTGTTTGCCACACCATCTCCACCGTTTTTTGGTAGAGGGTTTCCCTGGGTTACGTGGATCCTGGGTTAGTTACCCAGTCTATTTCCTGAGTCAGAGCATCCCATGTTTTTCCCTTGAGATTTATTTTGATTTCCTTTTCCAAGCGATTAATGGTCGCCTTTCCTTTTGGTGCAACTAGGGTGTGAAAGGTTCCCTCTGCGTCTTTGGCTTCCTGCTACATCCTTGAAACCCACTGGGGATTGTTATGAGTTCCCTTCCCTAGGGGGTTCCTTTTGTTGTGTGATCTCTTCATTCTCACCATCCTGTCTAGCCTATGGAAGCTCCTTTTATGGATTCTCCACCTATTTCATGCCCTTGTGTCTGTGGTGGCTCCTACAGTTGCACTCTTCTGTTTACATCTATTTCTGTTATTTCTTCTCTTATTGAAATTTCCCTGTTGCAGGCTCGTCCTTCCAAGCATGGTCTGCCTGTAGAGGTGAACCTTCCCATCCTTTTCCCTTGTCGTGATACGTATGATCATGATGAATCCACCATTATCCCTGTATGAGCCCTTGTCCCTACTCGCTTGATATCCTACTATGCACCTCCCCATACCTGGTCTTTGGCTTGGTGGGTCGATACTGGTTTATGTCAATCCCTCTTGCCTAATGTCATTCGCTACATGTTGTTTGTCATCAATACTTTCCCATGGTCTTCCCCCGTAAATATTACTATTGACACAACCTTGTTGTTGTACCCTCACCTATTGTATACTCTGTTCATGCATTGTGATTGGTGGTCAAGTGTTCGACAGTCATATCCTGCCCAGGTCCTTCGTGCTATCCCTTGGGCCTTTCACTACCCTCTTCGATGTGACCTTCCTTTCTTAAGTTGATGTCACAATATTTTGCCACTAGTTGGAGGCAATTGTCCTTTTGGTATGTTGATCCAGGTAGTATCTAGATCTGGTCCTTCGTTGCTAACCCCCTCGTTGGCAATTCTGTCTGCCAGGGAATTTGTTGACCTGCGTACCCAGCACAACTCCACTGTGTTAACTGTTTGTATATGCTCCTGTATTTTTTGTAGGGAGTGTGCCAAGCACCAATGTCTCTGTACCTTTCCCACTCTAGTGCCATTTTGGAGTCTCTTCACCATGTTGATGACCAAGGTGGAGTCACCTTCCACGATAGTGTTGGTCATCCTTTCGCAGATTATAATTTCGAGACCAAGCTCCAGGGATCCAAATTCTGCTACGTTGTTGGTTGTGTTTCCCAAACTCCCAGTGTAGAACCAAATTATGTCTCCACCACTATCTCTGATCACCCCTCCCATCTTCGTCATTCTTGGGTTTCCTTTTTCCGCCCCGTCAAAATTAAACTCAAGGAGCCATGCCGAATGTGGTGTCCAGTTTCTCTCTCCTAATTGGAGTTTTGGTGGCTGCCCTACTCGTGTGTTGTTGCACCCATCTTTTAGGTGGAAAACTTCTAGGATTTGAGAGTCCTGGATTGTGGGTTGCACTTTCCCAGTCTAGTAGTTCTGGTTCTGCACCGTTTCTTCTATTTGAGAGATTATTGCTTCCTTGAGTTTCCCTTCTGGAAGGATTTCATTCCTGAATATGCATCGGTTCCTTTCTTTCCACATTGCCCATATGATCATCCTTGGCATGAGATTCCAATAGAGGTTCACCATTTCATTTTTTCTATAACTCTCATTCCAGTTATTGATGGTTGCACTAATGTTACCTCAAATCCTATTGGACTGACAAAAAATGCTTTGCCGCCCAATCCTAGATCTTTATTGTGTAATTACATTCATCAAGGAGGTGATTCGTTGTTTCTTCCTTTGCTTGACAGAGGTGGCATCGTGATGGGCCTATGAAACCCCTTTTCCTAAGTTTTTCCCAGGTTAGAATTCGGTTGTGAAGTACTAGCCATTTGAAAATTTTGATTTTTGGCCACTGGGGGTTGTCCAAAATATTTCCCCACTATTGCGTCGGATCTTCTTGGTCCTAGGCCATGATGTAATTTTGAGATTATTTTAGGTTGAATTCCCCACCATTTTTTCTTCCCCATCTTAGTTGGTCCTCTTCTTCTCAGACTACAATTTTCCTTTTCTCCAATTCCTCCTCCACCTCTTTCCCTGTTGTTGCAATCCGATCTCTATTTTTTGGATTGAGTTTGTCCCAGATCCTCCATCTATCGCGGCCATTTTCTTGTTTCCAGTAGTCATGAATTTTTATTTTTCCTTGCATTGTTATCTCTTGTTGGAGTTCCTCCCTATCTTGATTTTCCATTTTGGGTTCCTATTGCCAGACATCCTCCCAAAATCTGGTTGTTTTACCATTCCTCACTTCTAAGAAGCTATGTTTCTGGATCCAAGTTTTGTTGCACCAAGATAGATTCCAGATGGTCGATCCCTCCCTTGTGCCAATAAAGTGAATTCGATCATGTTCGTTGATGTTCGGGGCATACTTGGCCTTCCAAAGGGTTTCCCATGGTGTTGCCTTTTCTTTTACCCATCTCCACCAAAGTTTCACCCTGAAGGCTTCATTGGTTAACTATGGGTCTTGTAATCCCAGGCCTCCTTTGCATTTGGGTTTGCAAACCTTCTCCCAAGCCACAAGGGCCCATTTTTTCTTGATTTACGCACCTTGCCATAGGAAGTCCCTTTGGATGGATCTTATTTTTGGAGTATTCCTTTGAGAGCGGTAAACACTGACATCATATAGGTCATAATTGCTTGTAGAACCGCTTTGGTCAGAATAAGTCTCCCCGCTAGGTTGAGGGATCTATAAGTCCAATTTTTCACCCTCTCATGTAGTTTGTTGATCACTCCTTCCCATGTTTCCATTTTTCATGCTTTTCCCGTCAGGGGGATTCCCAATTATTTCGTTGGGAGAATTTTGCGTTCGAACCCCAAAATATTTTCTAGGTTTCTTTGAATTGTTGGGTTGGTATTGAAGAAATAGATCATGGATTTGTAGTGATTGATCTCTGTGCCTGAGGCTTCCCAAAACTCTTCTAATATTATTTTATCGGCTTTTGCTTCCTTGACCCTAGGTGTGCCATGGAGTAAGGTGTCATCAACAAACTGTTGGTGCGTGGAGGTGGGGCAGTTTTTGAAAGGTTTGATGCATGTTATTTCTCTTGTTGTAGTCGCACTTTTTATACTTCTACCGAGTCCTTCCATCATCATAATGAATAGGAAAGGTGATAGCAGGTCTCCTTTTCTAATGCCTCTTGAAGGCCATAAGGGTTTGGTTGGAGCTCCATTGATTATAAGTAACTTGTCGTTGAGACTAGGCTGACAATCCAGTTGATCCAGTGTTGTGCAAAGCCAAAAGCGTCCATTGTCTTGACCAAATAGTGCTAGATAATTTTGTCATAAGCCTTTTCTAGGTCAAGTTGGATTATCATCCCCCCTCTCCTATGGAGTTTCAGTGTGTGTATCAGCTCATGTGCATTTATGATGTTGTCCACAATTTGTCTCCCTTCTACAAAATCTAAATATTATTGTGAAATCAATGTGGGTAGGAGAGATTTCAGTCTATTGTCTATGACTTTGGAGATTGTCTTGTAGATCACATTGCATAAAGCTATGGGTTTGTAGCATTCTTGGGTCCTTGCTTCATTTTCTTTAGGGATTAAAGTAATCATTGTGGCATTTAGTGCTTTTAGAATGGAGGCCGAGTGTATGGAGTCTTCCACCACCCCATAAACATCATGTTTGACCACTTCCCAACAGGATTTGAAGAATTCCACCATGAAACCATTTGGGCCTGGGGCCTTTCCATTGGGCATCTTCTGGACCACTTGGTCAATTTCCTCCTTAGCGATGGGTTGTTTAAGTTGATATTTTGTTCCTCGGTAACTAGCATGGGGATGTGTTGAGTTATCCTTTGTATGGAATCCGTTCGGTCTTGGTTGGGTTCCTGGGATATCTCCTGGAAGTGGTTTACCAGTATGTTTTCAATATCCTTGTGGGACTTTCTCTCAATCCAATCCTGATCCCGAATTTTCAGGATTTTGTTGTGGGTTCTTCTAGATTTGGTTGTTCTATGAAAAAACTTTGTATTCCACTCTCCTTCCTTTAGCCACCTAAATCTGGATTTTTGGTGCCATAGAGTCTCTTCCTGCTGACATCTTGCTTCCCATTCCTGGGTCATTAGGGTCTCTTCCTTTTTCCTATCCTCTGTATAGCCCTCATCTATGCATATTTCCTAGAGTTTCCTCATTCTGTCTTCAATATTATTTTTTCTTGGTTAATGTTTCCAAATATTTCCTTGTTCCACTCCTTGAGTTTATGTTTGATGTACCTAAGTTTCCTATAAATATTGAACATTCTTGTCCCTTGCTCTGGTTGTTTCTCCTGCCACCATTGGCTGATGTTCTCCTTGAAATTGGGATGATTGATCCAAAATTTCTCGAATCTGGATGGTCTATTCCTCGGTGTGGTTTGGAAGTTTTCTTCCAATTGGACTGGCTAGTGGTCTGAACCCCCCCAGGGAAGGATGATGCAGTCTAAAGTTAAACCCTGTAGAATGATGGAATCTGACACTAAGAATTTGTCTAGCCTCATCACTATCTTATGTTTATTTATCCGTTTGTTGTTCCATGTGAATTGGCCATTACTGGTTTTGATGTCCACCATCTCCATTGTGTCATTGAAAGCTGAAAAGTCTTCCACATCTCTATCCAATCTCCTAGTGCCTCCCTTTTTTTCCACAAGTGTCGTGATGATGTTGAAGTCCCCTACCAGGATCCAATGGAGGTTGCTAGAACATAATTTTAGGTTTTCTAGGTCCAGGAGCATTCTTCTCTTTTCTTCCAACATCTGCAGACCATACACATTAGTGTATAGAATCACCTATGTGTTACCTATGATTTTCATGTGAACCGAAAGTGTGTGTCTGGTGGCTTCGGCTGCTAGTAGATTCATCAATTGTGGGTTCCACAAAGTGAGAATATCACTTGTTGTCTATTGTCCTTTGATAGTCAATGTATTGTACTTGATCCATTGTTTTTGGTTGATTGTTTCCATTCCGCCTATAGTATATTTTGTCTCTTGGATGAAATAGAGGTCTGGTTGTTCCTTCTTCATTCTGTTTTTAAGGATTTTTTGCTTTCGTGGGTTGTTTGGGACTCTAATATTCCATGTTATAATATTCATTTAAACATGTGGGGGGGAGTTGGGAAAGATATTTTTGATCTTACCCGAGTTTATTAGCAGATCTCCTAATTCCTGTAGGGACACGTTGTTTTGATTTCCTACCTTTCTTCCTTCTCATCTTCTTGGGTGAGAGATGGAGTTGTCCCTCGCCTGCTTTTATTCCTAGGTGTCGTATCTCCCTGTGCATGTGCTTGAAACCTCTAGATTTTTCTTCCTCCCTTAGGAGGAATAGGTATTTGATATGATCTAGTTGCTCCACTGATACATTGTCTACGCCCTGCCTTTTCCATTGCTCCAGTATGTTCAGGAGATCTATTCCTTCCCTTTCCAAAATATATTTTACATCGGGATCTTCTGTAACTACCTCACTTGGTGTCTTTTCCACATCTTTGTCTGCCTCCTGCATGGGGGTGTTGGCATCTCTAGTTTCACTGTCCATAGGAATTGCACTACCCCCCTATTCCATCTTATTTCTTAGGCTATTTGTGTTCTAATTTGTGGCTTGTTCCTTAGCTTCTTTGGATTTTTCCTTTTCCTTTCCTCCATCTTCCCCTTTGTTGGTTTTGTCCCACCCTTCTGTTCGAGTCCTGTCTTCTGGATTTCTTCCCATTGGGGATTTACTTGGTTTCTTGTTTTATCTATTTCTATGGTTCGACTTGATAAACCCATCCTCATCCTACTATATTTTGGTGTTTTCCTCTTCTTTTTTTTATTGAGAGGGCATTCTCATAATAGGTGTCCATGTTCATGGCATCTTCTGCATCTGAAATGAATCTTCCCATACTCAATGCTTTGTATCCATTTCTCATCCATGAATTCCAGGCTTATGGATTTTGGGAGTTCCCCTGAAACATCCATATCTATGCAGATCCTTGCATAGGAGGTATATCTCCCTTTTAGGGTTTCTTCCGATGTATTCACATATTTTGCAAGTTTTTTCCCAATTGCTTCAAAGGTGGAGGGTAGCCAATAGTCTAGCAGTAGAGAGTAAATCCTCATCCAAAAGGGTACATTCTTGAAGGTTTTCTTCTCTAGGGAGAAGTTTTCCTTCCATGGTCGCNCCTCAAAGACTATATCCTTGTCCTCCAAGTTCATGAATACTTTTGTGAAGAAGCCTTTAGACCCCAGGTGGAGTTCCACTTTCTCGCTTGGCTTCCATTGGTATTTTATCCATTTGTGCAACATTATTTCTGTGGGCCACAAACCCATGAACTTGCAAATGAGTGCATGCATTTTTATCTGGTCTCGGTAGAGTTACGTTTATGGATCTTCTAGTATCACATTGGGTATCAGTGTTGTCTTAGTTTTACATGGATTGTGCCTGTCTAACCCATTGGGGTTCGCTGGTTCTTGTGCATCATTCTGGGTTTCTTTGGCTTCTTCCCCCATGCGATCCCTTTCTTCCTAGTTTCTTTCCTGATTCTTTTCTGGTCTTGATCATGATGGTATCATCATTGGTTCCTTGAAGTCTCCACCACGTGGGCCTTTTCCCCTATCCACCACTACCTACTTGAATGAAGGGGGTCCATTACCGCCCCCTTTGGTAACCATGTTGTTCTCCGTTGTGTCTACGAAAGTCAAACCCTAGCTTGTTGTTTCTCCCACTCCGCAATTCCTAGGTCGCTTACACCTTCCATCTTCTTTTAGTCATATTGTCGGTCATGTATTGTGTGTTATATTTTTTAACATGGTACAAAATCTCTTTTAGTCTTAAG
>ML787761.1:114610-125178 GCA_009831015.1 Picea engelmannii | reverse complement strand
AAAAGTTCTCTTGGTGTAGAGTAACAATGGGCATTGCTGCCCTGGATTGTTGACTATATAATCCCCTGGACCCCTGGATGCAAAGAAAACAACAAGTGGGAGAATGTTGGGTATGTGTTATATTATTTGCATGTGTGTGTGTGGGTGTGTTAGATACGACAACTGCGTCTGACGGTCCGTATGGGGTTCGGGGCAACGCCCCGAAATTTTTTTTTTGGGCAGTTTTTGCTATTTTTTAGCGGATTTTGCTATTTTTAGCTGATTTGTAAATTAATCTCGGATTAAGGGATTAGGGTTTTGGTATCTACGAAATACCTAAAAACATTGTATATATTGTATGGAGAATGGTGAAATTCGATATAATGAAAAAGAAAGGTTTTCCCAGTTGAGGGTTTCCGGTAAAGATCTCTGTGTATTCTGTGTATGAGCCATTGATTAATTTTTGTATTGCTTAAGAATATATATGCATTGCTTTACTTCGCAGGTTTAAAACTTACAGCCTTGAGATCTACATAATCACCTTGTGAGAAGTCTATTTTTGAATTTTTTATGCACCAATACAAATTAACACCAATAGATCCTACTAAGAACAATCCTACAAAGCATCCTATCCTACAAAGAATCCTCCATGAATGACCAATCAAAAGAATTTTGGAAAAGCATCCACATAATCGACATGAGTGACTCATTTCCCCAATTTGATACTTGCAACATATTTTCAATAGTAATAGACACTCTCAGGGCACGAGAATGAGTATTCAAGTGACAATCAATGAAATTAATTATTGCATTCAATGCTACTAGTATTTGGTTTCTTTGTACATCATATTTTGTACATAATC
Source organism: Picea engelmannii (assembly GCA_009831015.1). Lineage (NCBI taxonomy): Eukaryota > Viridiplantae > Streptophyta > Pinopsida > Pinales > Pinaceae > Picea > Picea engelmannii. Next base: position 124,336 of record ML787761.1, on the reverse strand, counting down.
ATTTAATCTACCGGTATAATAAAATGTGAATGATAGAGTCCGTTGAGTGTAAAGTTTGACCTTAATTTGATGTGATCTATGGATAAGAAATACAAAGATATTTTTTGCATAGCATAACACAAGTGGCAATTCAAAACTCTCTTTGTCGGATGCCTCGTTACACAAAAAATGGGCCTTTCTCATCCCATCCTGGTGAGATTGTCTCTGTAAAATTCACCTATCCAATGATGAATATTTATTCATGTAAATGGGAATATTACTCTTTGTTCCAAATGGGGGAAATAAATCACAGTCTGGGTGTCCTTTGTAGAGAATTTCTTCTATATATTAGTCATTCGGCTAATTCTTCCCATGAGCGGTGTTGGCCCTCGAATATGTAAGGAAGAAAAGATTAAGTAATAAAGGAAAAGTATGAACTACGTGGAAGGAACATAAACTAAGGAGGGGTCGAAGTGGTTAAAGAAGAAGAAAAGAAGGTGTGAAGTAAAGGAAAATCTATCCATTGGAAGAGAAGATCAAAGCAACAAAGAAAATGGATCATGGACAACCCAACAAGAGGAAAAATATATCAACAAGTTCTTTGGAGCACTACGTGGAAAAGGAGGAAGGACATGATGGTGAAGCCCTTAAATAATGAGTCAAGTTGACCTAGGGTTTTGGCACCTAGGGTTTTGGATATAGGGTTTTGACACCTGGACTTTTGCCATGTAATGTATAAATAAAGGTCTAGAAGAGTTGAGAGGGTTGCTAAATAGTTGATTCGTTGACACTATGATGGTTGTTGTTCATTTTTGAGTATTGTTGTTGAGAGAAGTATTGAGACTATATTGTAATATCTTCAGTAGGGTGCGAAGATCGATCCTGCAGCTAGGTGCACAAGGAGGGAAGGAAGAAAGAGAGAAAAGAGAGAGAGAGATAGATCTGCAACTAAGTGCCCAAATAGAACTGTATGTTTCCACATAATATATCAAGAAACACATTTATGTGGATGTAGCCCTAGGGAGAGGGTGAACCATGTATATCTTGGTTTTTTGTGTGATTGATGTTGTGTTATTTTCCATCTATTATACTTTTATTGCATTGTTGTGTTAGATCAGAGATATAACTTGTCAAGTAAGCTTAGGAAGGGTAAATAATATCTAGATTGTTGTGCGTTATGTTCTGGATCCACTTTGCATTTCCTCTGGTTGTAGACACCTATGTCCTGCAACCCCCCATTGCTAATTCGGGTGAGACTGCATCTACTTCGTAGGTGTTCTCAAAAGGGCCAGTAGTTAGGGTTTGTTGGTGCGTTGTTGGAGTTGAACCTTGGGTCTGCCCCTGTGCCAATAAATGGTTATGTTGTTGGGACTAAGATCTTCTTAAGGTAATGTCAAGGTGGTTTCCATCAAAGACAAAAATTCAAAAGTGGATAGAAGAACAAGAAAAGGAATTCATTGAAGCCTAGAACAAGAACCCTAGCATTATTACATAATACTGGTTGGGAAGGTACATCTTATCGACATACACAAAATTTTCTTTGGAGGAATTCATAAGGAGTTATACAAGTGATTAGCCAGACTAGCAGATACCCAGTTTGAGATCAGATCTAGACTACCTGTGGTTTGGACAACAACGTTGATCAAGAAGGTCAAGAGAGTTGATAACGCTATGTCTAGAGCAGTGGATCTCTAGTTTGATAGAACTATTGGAGTTTATATTACTGAGTTTTCTATTGAGAGAGTCGAATCACATTGTCAAGTAGAGAGGTACTTATTTAAGGGACCTAGAGGGAAGTTCCCACACTTTTTGAATCTAAGGATTAAGATGATATTGCATGAGAAGAATATCCTAAAGATACAGTGAAACTAATGTTCAAAAGTTCAGACTGTGACATTCACGCAGAGGCTAGACACACGAATAGTGGGAGACCGTTCAGAGAGGTTCCTCTTGTGAACCTATTTAGGAAAAACTACAGAGACGAAGGATTATATAGTGGAGAAGAAGCAGATCTAATAGAAGAATAACATTCAGAATTTGCAAGAACAAAGGAAGTACAAACCAAAGAACTTCGCCAAGGAGAGCCAGAAACTTCAGGAACTACACCTACTATCAAAGTAAGTGCTATTATTCCTCTTGTTGTTTTAGCAGCATTAAGTAACCAAAGTAACCAAAGTAGTCATAACAATCAGAGCATTGTTACCAAGATTTTATTACATACTCAGTCAAGATACCAAGTAAGATTGATGTCAAATGAAATGAGGTTACCCATCTTCAGAGGAGACAGATCTAAAGATCCTGACCAACATTGGTTCTTAAGCGAAGTTGTATGGAGAATCAAGAAAGTCACTGAAGAAGTTGTTAAGAAAACTCAGTTTAGTACTACCTTGAGAGATCGTGCTCTGAACTGGTATATGAAGTTTGTTTCAGGACCTGGATAGCCTAAACTGCTAAATGATATCATGATTGTGTTGAGTGTGGAATTCAAGAAACCTAAGTCAGAATCCCAGTGCATTACAGAGCTGAAACAAATCAAGAAGAAGGTAACTAAATCTATTTGGGAGTTCGATCAGAGATTTAAGACTTTGATAGGTCTATTGAGTTTTCATATTCCAAACGAACAAAATAAAGAATGGTTCATCACTTCTCTCTTGCCACACATCAGATTTCCTTTGATACAACAGAAAGTTTCTTCACAGGATGAAGCATTGGATATCGCCATGAAAATAGAAGCATCCCCTGTAGGAGAATCCATCCTAGGTATGAGTCAAATCTTGAATCAGTTAACTAGTTTATCTTTACAAGTCAAGGATATGAAGAAAGATAAAGGAAAAGAGAAAAGAGAAGATATATGGTGCATCAGATGTAAATCAGAGGGCCATGACAAAGAGAATTGTCCCCTATTTAATGAATACTTAGCCTCTGGAGCACCTATTCCTTTGAAACAAGATATTGTTCCTTTGAAACAAGATACTATACCCTGGTGCAAGGTATGTCGAACTAGACATCGCCCTAGTGAATGTTATTACATGCAAATATATGTCCAGACACCTACCAATTTTTACTGCACATTCTGTAAGTTTGTGGGACATGATGATAAGGATTGTAGGGATCATGATCTCATGCATGAAATATCAAGGGATACATATAGAATTCAAGGTGAAGTACAACAAGAAGGAAACAATGCACAGTTCAGCTCCCCGAGTAGAGGAAACTTCAACACTCATGGTGGATTCATAGGAAGAGGACGAGGAGGAGGTATGGGTCGAGGTAGAGGTCATATTATCTGTTATAAATGCACACATACAAGACATTTGGAAAGGAATTGTCAGAACCCTTGTACCACTTGTAACTATTGTAACTCATTTGATCATGTCATTGAAGATTGTCCAGTATTGTTAGCCAAACTCCAAGAGAGACAAGGAGGAAACCAACAATTCCAATTGATATCAGCAGAACCTCGCGGTGAAGACCCCAAAGTCACTGTTATTACTAGAGGAGGTATTTTTACAGGAGAAGACAGAGTGAATCCAGGAAAGAATGAAAATGGATCAAGGATCAGAAGAGCTGCAGAGAAGGCACAGTTTTTTGATACTAGGAGAGAGAGGCATACTTTTGAAGAGGCAAGGAAAGAATTTGTAGAAGGACAAGCTTATTCGGCTAAGGCACAACCAAAAGTAAGGGAATATTAAATTCTACTAACATTTGATCACTTTGCTAGACAAGGAAAAGAGGTAAGCAAGCTCATGGACTTATCATATACCTGTATAAATTTGATTAAAGATGGAAAGGTTGTACAAGAATTACAACACCTAGTGAGACAGTATGAAATTGGGAGAACGAACCCTATGCTAAGTAGAGTTGTGAATCAAGTATCTAGGAAGAGAAGGGAAAACAAGGAATTACATCTTAGTGCTCAGATTGGAGATTACGATGTGGACTATGTGGTCCTCGACTTGGGATTAGAATTAAATGTTATGACGAAGCAGACTTGGGAACTGATGGGAAAACCTAGACTGATTTACTCTCCTATCAGGCTCAGGATGGCTAATCAACAGGTGATGAGGCCCTTTGGAAGACTAGAGCATGTACCTATAGACATTGATGGGATAAGGACATTTGCAGACTTCAAAGTGATTGAAATTGTTGATAATAGTTGTCCTTATCCTACATTTTTAGGAATTGATTGGGATTTCAATAATTCGTTTATTTTTTACCTAAAGAAGAGAATAATGACATTTGAAGGTAATGTCCTTAAAGTCATCGCACCTCTAGACCCAGATGAAGTTCAAAGATACACATAACATGTCAGGGAAGAAGACCACACATACGAACTAGAGAACATTTACAAGCTGATAGCAAGACAACAAGATTACATTAATCCTACAGCAAACGAAAACCTCAAATGGCGAAGTGAAAGTGCATGCTCATCAGATTCATAAGAGGGATTAGAAAATTGGCAGAACATGATGTATGAAGTCTCCACATGGTGATGTGCCAGGCTGGGTAGAGAATTTCCCTGGATCGTCACAAAAGTAAGCAATCTTCCAACATTTGATGGTTTGAATCACCTAGAGACATTTCTAGCTGGATTTGAGAAAATTGTACCAGTGCAACAAAGGATGTTGGCACTAGATGAAGCCTTGAAAGCCACACCATATAGATGGTGGGGATTACAAAATAAGAACATCATGGAGTGGACACAATGTCTCACCTTATTGACAGTGTGCTTTTCAGACCAAGCAGAAGGATGCGAAGTTCGATACACATGCCATAGTTTTCCTAAGGACCACATGAAAAGTTGTGAGAAGGCCTAGATCAAAATTACTAAAGAACAGTGGGTGCATAAGTTCATTAACACCTTGGATACTACACCTATCAACTGGTATCTTCAAGCAGAACTGCACCTCATCACTACAGACTGGTATGGAATGAATCAGAACTTTATAGCTACCTTCTTATTTGAAAGTTAGTACCCTACAATAGATCAAGCTTTACAAATTGTAAGAAAAAAGGTCTTTGAGGAGGAAACTAACCTCCCTTTTGAGCAAGAAGAAGATGAATGGATTACGCCTCTTTAGCAGTTACAATATTTCTACAATATTAATGTTGATGAGGATTATGACCTTAGAGATGTAAACATTGCATAAACTAAAGGTCACAAAGACATAGAAGGGCCTGGGATTGAATTACCCTTTGTTGGACAGAAAATTAAAATCAAGAAAGTTAATATTGGAACAGAGCAAACACCTAAGATGGAAAATGTGGGAGACTATTGGGATGATGCCACTATTAGTAAGATCACAAAGCTACTACATGAATATCAGTACTTGTTTCCAACCAAGTTCAGAGACATGAAGGGAATTAAAGGGCCCATGGGAGAAATGAAGATCCCCTTGAGACCAGATGCAAGACCTATCAGGTAGAGACCTTACAGACTAAATCCCAAATACAAGTAGAAAGTTAGGATTGAATTGGATAGAATGTTGGAAGCAAGAATGATAGAACCTATTGAATAATATGAATGGATTATCCCTATAATGGTCAAAGATAAGAAGACAAGAGAAATGGGAATTTGTGAAATACCTAAGGAAGTTGAACGATGCATATCTACATGACCCATTCCCTACACCTTTTACTGATGAAGTTCTTGATAACGTAGGAGGACAAGAGGTCTACTCATTCATAGATGGATTTTTAGGTTACCACCAGATTAATATTGCTAAGGAAGATCGACATAAGACCACATTTGCAACAGAATGGGGTTCTTTTCAGTATACTGTAATTCCCTTTGGCTTGAAGAATGCACTAGCCATCTTTTCCAAGGTGGTGGTCGTAGCACTCAAGGACTTTCTACATAAGTTCCTGGAAGCTTACTTTGATGATATAACTATCTTTAGCTTACTGAAAGACCATATTGAATGTTTAATATTAATGTTAGATAAGTTCATGAAATGTCAGATTTCCCTAAATTTGAAAAAATGCATTTTCTTTTCACCCTTTGGAGTGTTGCTAGGGCATATCGTGTGTAAGCAGGGATTGTTGGTAGATCCTTCCAATATTTCCATCATTGTTGATCTACCTCCCCCTACTTCAGTTAGATAGTTGTGCACTGCATTGGGGCACATTGAATATTACAAAAATTTTATTAAAGGTTATGCACAGATAAAAACACCTATGGATAAGCTATTAAAGAAATACAGTGAGTTCCAATGGACATAAGAATGCCAATAGAGATTCAACACACTCAAGAAAAAAATGGTCATTGCCCCAATCTTGTTTTTTCCAGATTGGAGTAAGGAGTTCAATGTTCATGTCAATGCCTCATCTGTTGCATTAGGAGCAATTTTAGCGCAGCTGGGTGCAGGAGACATTGACCACCCCATAGCCTTTTCTAGAAGGAATATCTCTACAGCTGAAAGGAACTACACTACGACTGAAACAGAAGGCTTGGATATGGTTTATGCGCTGCAGAAATTCAGACACTATTTGTTGGGAGGAAATTTTAAGATGTTCATTGATCATCCTGCACTAAAATATTTAGTCAACAAGCCTGTGTTGGGGGGGAGAATATGCAGATGGATACTACTATTCCAAGAGTATGATTTTGAAATTGTGGTCAATCCAGAAAGAATGAATAAAGGACCAGATCACTTATCCAGGTTCGAACATGGAGAGGAACCTACCATCTTGCAAGACACACTACTAGATGCACAGTTGATGGCCATCAGGAAATTCAATGATCACTTCACCAAGATAGTTCAGTTCTTGTCCACAAGAATGGCACCTCGTGAGTACATAGTCATTAAGAAGAAATAGCTGGTAGTCCACGCATCAGATTTTTAACTCATAATTGGATATTTGTATAAGATGGGACCAAATGAGATCTTGAGGAGATGTGTTATGGAGGCAGAAATACCATTGATCCTTGCAGAAGCGCATGAAGGCATCACAGGAGGAAATTACGCTGAAAAAGAAACAACGCAGAAGGTTCTCAGAGATGGCCTTTGGTGGCCTACTTTACATAAGGATGCTAAGGAATACTACAGATCCTGCAATGTATGCCAATGAGTTGTAAATCCTTCTAGAAGGGATGAGATTCCTTTGGCACCGCAATTAACACTACAAGTATTCGAGAAATGGGCCATTGATTTTGTGGGACCTATTAACCCACCAGGAAGGAGCACAGGAGAAGATACATTATCACTGTGATAGAGTATTTGACCAGATGGGCAGAAGCAAGAGTAGTTAAGGATTGTAGTGCAGCAATAGATACACAGTTCATTTTTTAGGATATCATAACAAGGCTTGGATGCCCGAATATCCTCATGAGTGATCAAGGTACACACTTCATCAACAAAACTATTGAATCCTTGACTCAGGAATTTGAATTTCACCATCAGAAGAGCACTCCATACCACCCATGGACAAATGGCACATTCGAATATTTCAATAAAATCTTGGAGACATCATTGATCAAGATTTGCAGTGTTAACAGAGATGACTAGGATTTAAGAATTCCAACAGTATTATGGACCTAAAGAACTACCTGCAAGAAGTTAACAATGTAGACCCCATTTAAGTTGGTATATGTCTTGGAAGCAGTGGTACCCATGGAATACTTGATTCCTAGCTTAACAATTGCATCCTTCATAGATATGGATGACACTGGCACTGTTCAAGACAGGCTTGTGAAGTTATTGGAACTAGAAGAAGACAGGTTTATTGCATGATTTCATTAGCAGGTACACAAAGAAAGAGAAAATTCTTACCATGACAAACATATCAAGAGGAAGGCATTTAAGTAGGCAGATTTGGTATTGTTATATGACAGAAAGTTCATGAAGCATCCAGGGAAGTTTAGGACACATTGGCTAGGGCCATTTAAGGTTGCTCATATTACAAAAAGAGGCGTTGCGCAGTTGAATACCCTTAATGGAGAATGGAAAGAAGGTTTGGTAAATGGGAGCCAGTTGAAATTGTATTATGACAACCAACTACCTCACAGCTCTTAGTAAAAGCAAAGAAAGAAAGGTCTAGGTACCAGGTGCAGTTGAAACTGGTTACCAGACACAGAAAAGATAGTTTGCACAAGGAAGGGAGGGATCGAGCAAAAAGGACAAGCTACTTCGCACAGTCTGAAGTCGAAGTAAAACAGAAGGTTTAGTCTTGCAGTGACTCAGGACGAGTCACATGTGAGTGTTGGGGGCCATTTGGCCCTTGAATATGTAAGGAAGTGAATATTAAGGAAGAAAGGTGAAGTACGAACTACACGGCAGGAACATAAACTGAGAAGGGGTCGAAGTGGTTAAAGAAGTAGAAAAGAAGGCGTGAAGTAAAGGAAAAGCTATCCGTTGGAAGAGAAGATCGAGGAATAAAAAGGAGCAAAGAAAAGGGATCATGGACAGCTCAGCAAGCAAAAAATATATCAATGAGTTCTTTGGAGCACCGCGCAGAAAAGGTGGAAGGACAGGCTGGCAAATCTCTTAAAGCACAGGTCAAGTTGACCTAGGGTTTTGGCACCTAGGGTCTAGAAGAGTCAAGAGGGTTGCTAAATAGTTGATTCATTGACACTATGATGGTTGTTGTTCATTGTTGAGTATTGTTGTTGAGAGCAGTATTGAGACTGTATTGTAAGATCTTCAACTGGGTGTGAAGATCGACCCTATAGTTGGGTGCGTAGCAAGGGAAGGAAGAAAGAGAGAAAAGAGAGAGGGAGATCTGCAACTAAGTGCATAGATAGAACTATATGTTTCCACATAATATATCAAGAAACACAGTTCTATGGATGTAGCCCTAGGGAGAGGGTGAACCACATATATCTTGTTGTTTTTTGTGATTGATGCTATGTTATTTTCCATCTGTTATATTGTTATTGCATTGTTGTGTTAGATCAGAGATATAACTTGCGAAGTAAGCTTAGGAAGGGTAAATAATATCTAGATTTTTGTGCATTATGTCCTGGATCCACTTTGCATTTCCTTTGGTTGTAGACACCTATGTCCTACAACCCCCCATTGCTACATCGAGTGAGACTGTATCTGCTTCGCAGGTGTTCCCGAAAGGGCCAGTAGTTAGGGTTTGTTGGTGTGTTGTTAGAGTTGAACCCTGGGTCTACCCCTGTGCCAAAAAATGGTTCTATTGTTGGGATCAAGATATTCTTGAGGTAATTTCAAGGTGGTTTCCATAGAAGACATAAATTTAGAAGTGGATAGAAGAACAAGAAAAGGACTTCACTGAATCCTAGAACAAAAACCCTAGCATTAGTATAGAAGACTAGTTGGCAAGGTACATCTTTACCAACATACATGAAATTTTCTAGAAACCTATGCAACTCTTTTGTGGGAAATTAACACTTCCATGTAAAACATTTAGATATCTTGGTCAAAGATCCTCTTGATTTATGTTCTTTTGATTTTACTCATGCAAGATTTGTTTATCCAAAATCTCCACCTATAAAACAAGAATTCCCACAATACAAATCATTTCCCATTGTACACATAACAACTCATATTTATCAAGATCCAAAACATTTTTTGAACATTAATAATGGATCAATTGTTGATTGCATATGTGTGTCTTAGAAGCAATATCAATATACGCATTGGATGGTCTTATGAAGAATAATTGTGCATTGTTTGTATTTGTGTTATTTTTGGCGATCTTGTGATTGAAGGAAGGTTTGACTCAATGTGTGGAAAGAGAGATTGTGTTAAGTGATACTAGGAACTACCACTTCCATCCACA
>ML787761.1:103234-114149 GCA_009831015.1 Picea engelmannii | reverse complement strand
GACATTGTGAGGGTTGTTGTGTTGTTCAATCTCTCTCTTATGATAAGTCCTCACACTACCCATAGTCGACACATGCACTTCCTAGACAATGTTGGTTGTTCTCATTCCAACCGTGTAATACCACTAGCATGCCCTTTTACACAGTGAATTAAGTCAGGTGGTTAAACAACGAATTAAGTCACTATATTTTGCATGAACATCCATTAGAAGAGAAAGGGCTTCATCAATCTATTTAGAGATAAAATTTGTGGAGATAAAAAGAAATAAATATTAGCATGAATTCAACATCAAACTCTTTGGAGCACTAAGCTCAATCCAAGAAAAGAGGACCCACGTGTCTATTGGAATGATAAATGGCATTCTCTAATTTCCAATAGATGATCCAAGAAGATGATAGCATTCCCATGTGTCTCATGTTCTATTCGAAAGAGGAATTGAGGTATTATCTTCTTATTATTTTATCCTATAAGCAATTTGAAAATTTATGTTCCATATTGACCATCATGGTGACTAATTCCTCGTAAAGGTTTTGTGGTTGGACATTTTACATTGAGTTATATGGACATTGTATATTGGGTGGATTATTAGCTAGCATTGAAAATATTTCTTAAAGGCACAATCAATTTTGTTTGGATACCCACAATATTTAAGTCAATTATTTAAAGGCTTAGCTTTTGCTTGAGCACCTTTAAAGAGGCTATAGTGTTGGGTAGACTTATTTTGAAGAAAGCACATAAGTTGATAATTTTCATAAGATAAGAAGGATACCATAATAAAATAAAATAAAATATTTGTGTCCTAGATCCACATGAAATTGAATAAGGGGATATCAGGTACACTTCAAGTCGTGTGCGATGGTGACTTTTTCATGGAGGCTTATTTTATTTTATGTCTAGTTTTGACATCATCGGACTTGCAATTCATTATTTAACCCAACACACATGGAGTTCAAACACAATTAATACCACTCAAGAATATTCATGAACAAGTAATCACTCATATGCAAAGAATTTTGAAGAATTCAAGTTGTCATCCACATCAACATTCAAAGTCAAGTCTACATCAACAATAATTTTAGTTCAACTTCATAATCAATATCAATTTTGAGAAATATACTTGCAATAGTTCACTTTTAAGTGTGAAATAAAAATCAAGTTTAATTATAATTTCCAGGTGCATTATCAGTTCATCCCAACACCCAAGATTCATTGTAATTTTGATAAAAAATTGACAAGGTTGAGTAGTTGAAACTCAAATCATTGTAATAATCATGACTTGGGGTGCATTTTTGATAGTATATAACATCCTTAGCTTGTTGGAAACAAAAATCAAATGACCATGTTACAAAAAGAAACAAGTACAAGCAAGCAAGTTCAAGTGAGCAAGTTACAAGAAGCCCTTATTTTTATCAAGTCAATTGCAATCTAGACTTGCCTGCATAAGGAGGTGTCATTCAATGTTTTCAAATGGAGTGAAGTCTTGAATTACCAGAGTTACTGAACACTCTAATAATCACTGCTCAAGACAACACAATCATACACAACAAATCAACTCTTCAATTAGTGCTAACTTGTTTGCATGACACAAGGTAAAGTTAGACTTATTCAAGCTCAATCCCAACTCTTAAATGATGAGTTGATAGATCTAAAAAACAAACAAGTAGTGACACATTTTGAACTAGTCCTTGTTCAGAACAACCCTCAATTTGATGACGATAATGATGATTATGTTCAACAGTCAGTGCAAGAGAAACAAAGTAAGCTAACTTCATATACAAGTGCAGATGAGGTCGAAGTTGTGCATGAACAAGTTCAGTTTTCTCTTTACAAGACAATCATCAGATCTTGGGAAGAAATCAAGAAAAATAAGAATAGAAAAGGTATCAGATATGATAAGGAAGAAAATTTTTACACTCCATATTATTAAAAACCAATCCACTCCTAGATTGTTGGATTGCTTCAATAAGTTTTAACTTCACCTATTCGAGTTGAGAATCAGAATAGGAAATGCCAACATTAAAAATGACTTGGTCATATGGAAGACCAATGTTTTGATCTCCATCCTTGTCAACATTGTGACAAGAATAATCATTCAACGAAGAAATGCTCCAAGCGAAATAAACCTGTAAGATTAAAGATTCACTATGAGTGGATCAATAATTGGCAATGGTCAACAACTACCAAGCGATTGTTTATGTCTTAATGAAGAATTCAATCTCTAGTAAGGACACATGTCGTAGTAGAAGGTATTCACTCTCCTACACCTTAAGGTGGGGAGTGTGTAAGTCAAATGAGTATTGTTTGTGGTCAACCAAAAACCATCCGTGGTCTCTCCTTTAAGATGACAAGGGGGAATTGATGATGGTTGTTAAACTTAAAGTTTTGACAACAAAAACAAATCGCCGGATAGCCAACAAAACAAAATTTTTGGATGGGAAAAAAAAATCGCTAGATGCATAAAACAAAATTCCATATGGGAAAACAAATTGCTAGATGGGAAAAAAACAAATCACTAGATTCGAAAAAAAAATCGCTAAATGGGAAAAAAATTGCTAGTTGGGAAAACAAATCACTAGATGGGAAATAAAACAATTTCGTAATGGGAAAAAAAATTTGCCAGATGGGAAACAAAAAAATCACCATATGGGAAAACAAATTTCTAGATGGGAAACAAACAATTCACCAGATGAGAAACAAACAAATTGTCAAATGAGTATCAACAATCTATAGATGGCGGACTTTGGCAGAATTATGGTTCAATGGATTGCATTTGAATGATACATAGGATATAGGATTGTGATGCAAATTTTGAGAGAAATATTGTCGACACTTTATTCACCTGGATGGTCATTCGACCTACTAGAGGACATCTAGATCCTTCTGCATTGTAGCTTGGCATTTGATTGAGTTTTCAATAATTTTAAGGGTTGTATCAGACTTGTATCTAATTTACTTCTCTTGGTTCACTCTCATCATATTATATTTCACATCAATGAAAATATTATAGATATTTTCTCTCACATGATTACATAGTGGGATTTTCTAGAGTTTTTAGCATCCAGTTTTGATGGTTTTTTAGGAAAATATTTCATTGAAGCTAAGATCATAGCCTTCTGAAAGATCCAATATATAATATTTTTCATTAGTGTTTATTGATTAACATATACAAAGATATAGACTTCTGAGTGGGGGGAATGTTAGTCTACAGATTTCCTTACCAATCATTAAGTCTTGATGTTGTCACATTAAATTGTATTATTCATTTAAGATAATAGTGAATTATCCTCAAGTGATGAATCGATGATTTAGTTAATATTTCTTAGCCTAGAAACCATGGAATGCATTAGGATATTAAGAAAATATCTCTATGAGGTGTCACCACTCATTGTACTATATATTTGTAAATTGGATGTGAATAATTGAACAAGATGGATTGAGTCTTTTCCATAATATTGTTAGTTCTATCTTGTGTATTCTATTTCTTAACACTAAGTTGGTATCTCTAGCTTCAAATAGACAAAGATTTTCTCAATATGGTATAAATATAGTATTATTTGAAAATTGTAAATCACATATCTTTCATTTTACAGATTTTCGAGTTGTGTGTCCAGTGGAATGTTCATTTATGTTATGCATCAAACGCCCAAATCACATAAAAATAAAAAGAGAAGTGACTCTATGTGAGAATGAGATAGAAGAATGAATGTGAAGCGTCTTCAAAGGGGAAACCTCCTTTTATAATAGAACAAATGTACAAGATGAGATGATTTCTAAAACTAGGTCTCCTTGGTTATATATGAGATAAAGGGTACAATTACAATTAAAGGGTCTATCCAACAACACTAATATAACGATAGAAATGTAATAACTCAATATCTAGGGATTTATCTAAGGATTAACGTTCCTCTCCCCTTCAAACAAGTGTTTCCCTCAACACTTGATTAGTTGTGGATGTTTATGCATGAATTATTCATATTACCTTATCACCTCTTCTACTAGTAGGTTATTCCACTTCAATGAGGTACTCAGTGATTGCTCGATTTTGCAGTTTCTTGATCCTTGTTTCAAGGATTTTTTCTGGTTCCACTGTGATTTTTTCTTATTCATTAATATCTGGTAATTTTTTTTGAACAGGGACCTTGTCACCAATTACCTTCTTTCAAAAGTAAACATGGAAGAATAGATGTACATGTGAATATAGAGCAAACTCTAATTTCTAAGACAAAATTCCGATCGTCTACAACATCTTATAAGGACTATAGTACTTGGGTGCTAATTTATTGTACTTCTCTTGTTGCTTGAGAGAAATTTGTTTGTATGGTTGTAGAATCAGAAATACTCAATCCCCCACATCAAATTCCCAATACCTTCATGTTTCCTCTCAAGTATGATATGATGGAGGGAGGATGATATCCATAAAGTTCCATAAATGGGGACATTTTTGATGAAGTATGAAAGGATTTGTTGTAGAGTCATTTTACAAAATGAAAGCACTTGACCCATTGTGTTTGTTTATTATATGCAAAGCAATGAAGATAAAATTCTATGTATTTATTCACAATTTTAGTTTTCCCATCAGATTGAGGATGGTAAGAGGATCTATGAGTAAATTGAGTACCCAAAAAAGAAAATAATTTAGTCCAAAAATCATTAGTGAAAATAAGACCTCTATCACTTACAATACCCTTGGGGATTGTTGTTGAATTTTTCGAATTTTCAGATTTGATAATTATTTATTTATGATTTAAATGCTAATATTATATATGAGATGATTATATTACAATTGATGGCCCTTATATATATATATATATGGGAGGAGTGCCCTTTGATTAATGGACATGTCTTTTCCATTATTTTATTTTCATTAATTAATTAATTATCAATTATTGTTTATTTATATATTTATACATTATATTGTAAACATACTTTTTATATATTATATTTATGTTGATGATTATTTCCTCACATGAACGTCTAATTAATATAGATCACTCCATCCTAGAGCAGGCAATGTGAGAGCACATTGAGTCTATCCACTCTTCGTTAGGAGAAAGACTATGCTTGGGCCATTCACCACTAGCAAAGCTTCGTGAGTAAATGAGTCATTTCCATTGGTCAAATCAACATGGCCAATATGGGATAATGTATGTCCAATGTTTCTAACTAGATAAACATCAACACTCCCTCTCAACAAGGGAGACATTCTGCATCACGTCAAGCTTGTCTCTAAAGTATATAAAATTTGTATTAGATAGAGGCTTGGTGAGAATGTTCACAATTTGATCATATGTGGATATGTACTAGAGATTTATTGATCCCTTATGTACCATGTCTCATATGAAGTGATATTTGATCTCAATGTGCTTCGACCTGTCATGAAATAGTGAATTTTCCAAAATCTTGACACAACTTTGATTATTATGGTGTAGTAAGGTTGTCTCTAGCTCTTGATCAAATAGTCCTGCAAGAAGTTTTTGAAGCCATATTTCTTTGCAAATTGCGACACTATCTACGATATACTCTGCTTCTGTTGTATTGAGTGCTACATAAGTCTTCTTCCTGCTAAAACATGATATCATAATTGATTCTAAGATGAAGCAACATACCAAGGTGCTCTTTCTATCCATTGCACTCCCCGCCCAGTCAAAATCATTATATCCTTGCAACCTCACTTCACCACCTGAGTCTTATCTCATACCATATCCAATTGTACCACACATGTACCTCAACAAATTCTTTGTTGCAATCCAATGGAAGTGCCTCAGTTCAACCATGAACTGGCTCAGAGTGTTCACTGCAAAGAAAATATTTGTCCTGGTGTTAAACATGTACATCAAGGATCCAATAAGCTACATATATATAGTGGGATCCACTAGATATGAATTTGAAGTGCAATCACTCAACTTCTTAAAATTTAGCATCATAGGTGTAGCCATGGATTTGCAATCCATCATACTGAATCTGCTCAATATCTCAACTGTGTACTTCCCTTGTCCAAGGAATATCTTGTTGGACAACTAAGAGGGGGGGGTGAATCAATTGTCACTGTGCTTAAACAATTATGCTTCTTTTAAAATCTTTACAAGGCACTGGATGATGATCACAATAATGCAGAGAAATAAACAAAGGCACATTCAACATCAGTCACATATATGAGAAAGACAGAGACAGATAATTCCTGAGGAAACCCATCCAGGGTAAAAACCTCCTTTTCTTTATATGATAAGTATTATCTACATTCTTTACATTATCATACATATGAGCACCAACTCATTGTGAGGCTACAACCTCTATTTTTGCAAGATGCAACTTGCTGAGAGAACCGACTCTCTGTTTTCTCTAGCACCCACTAGAAGGAAGAACCAACCCCTGGTTTCTCTAGAACCAACTAGAAGGAAGCACCAACTCCCTGGTTTCTCTAGAACCAACTAGAAGGAAGCACCAACTCCCTGTGTTCAAGCACCCACTTGAACCTTTGAGGACACCAGTCCTCCCTAGAACCTCCCAACCACCCTGAATAATAAACTCTTTGTTACTGAAACTTACTACATCGATATAACATTATTCAATGGCTTACCAGCCCTGTTGTTGTTCTGTTACACTGCTCTATCTTGTCTGCATCAGTGCCTTCTGCATGCCCCTTTCACTTTCTGTTCTTCTTCCTTTTATACTCTCGGAACCATGTCCCTTTGATTCAACCTTCCTCTAGTGTGCATCTCTGCTCCTGCACTCTGCCTCCTTGCTCACACTTGAATCCTCCACCATGACAACAACAACACTTCTCTTCTCTGTCCTATGTATATCTAGCTTCTGTGCATCTTGTGCATGCAATATTCTCCATGCCTCTGCATGCACACTCCATGCCAAATTCCTCTACAACTTGAGTGCTTTGTCTGATCATCATCGTGACTCTTCAGCTTCTCTGGTTTTTTTCCACCATGCGTCCAACATCACTAGGTGTTCTGCTAAGATTTTGCAACCTCTCTAGCAGTTGAGACTCTTCGACTTCTCAGTCGAGCTCACCTTCTATGTTTCAGTTACAGGCCTCAGTGCTCATCCAGCTGTCAATCACCTCCACGAACATCTTCATCCCTCTTGAAGATTCTCATAGGCTCTTCACCTTCTCTGTCAATCATCCTCAAGTGTCTTCGAGTCCTCTGGCTGAAACCATCAGTGGTTTCTGGCAATCATACTATGTCGTGCTACAGTTGCCCTCCAATCTTGTTCAAATTCATCTGCACTGTTGGATATGTAGTGAGAAAATCTGGACGGTCAATATCTGTGCTCCCAGATCTACGGTCGAGATTGGATTACGGAGCCCCCCTGCCATTCTATCTTTAAGCAGAGGGGGGGGGTCTGAAATTGGGCGTGCATCTCTCGAGTGGTCAGGATTAAAGTACCTAGATCAACAACTCTCATGTGATTCCAGACCCCCTTTGCCATTCTGCCTTTAATTAAAGGGGGGGGGTCTGGAATGGTGGGGTATCGAGGAAGGGCCCCATTACTGTCGTGTCACCTTTTGTATCATTCTCCACCTGTCGTCTGTTCTCCACCTGACCGTGTGCCAAGTCTCGTTCCCTTTATCCCCTCCTTGTCTTCCAACATTTGTCCATCTTTTGATTACCAAAACTCGGAAGTGGTGTAAATCTGCTGACGTCACATGTGGATTGACACATGTTGAATACTGCCATGTGTCACTTTGATTCGTGACTTACATGTGCCTGAAATGTTGAACCAGTCTAACACTTGTCATTACCTAGTTGTGCCATGTGTTCCTAGCTAACGTGGTATGCTGGCATGAGTTAGATCGACGGTCCAGATGTGATCTTGATTCAATGGCTACGATTGAATCACAATTTTGCAATTTTGCCATTCTTGTTAAATTGGGTTATTTGCCTCTCCATGTCGCGATTCATGAAACTCCGATATGGAGTTAGATAAATGGTTCAGATCTGATCTTGGTTCAACGACTATGATTGAATTGTGATTTCACAATTTTGGCATTCTTGTTGCATTTGGTTCTTTGCCTCTCCATGTCATGATTCATGAAACTCCGATATGGAGTTAGATCAACGGTCCAGATCTGATCTCTATTCAATGGCTGCGCTTAAATCATGATTTCGCATATCACGATATCAGGATTCCTGATGTTAATAAACTTTGACATCTCCAAATATCGATCCCCAAAACTCTGACATGAATGGGAATCAATGGACCAGATTCAACCTTAACCTAACGGCTCAGATTAGATCGCGATTTTGCATATCGTGATTTCGAGAGGTTAGGGAACCCTGTTCCTTTGACTCTCCAGTCAGTGAAATGACGATCTATCTCCACATGTCTTTCTTGTAGATGGATGGTCCTCCTTCTTTCGGGATTTTTTGAGCCCTCTACTCCTTGCACTTTAAATAACGTGCAGGTTCTCCTCAGTCCAATGGTGGTCGGACCCTGCGCTCGGATCTAATGCCCGAGATCTATCCTCCATATCTGTGCACTCCTCTTGTCTAGATTGAGATCTGACGGTCATCAGGAATTTAGGATGGGATCCAACGATCACCGACGCTTCTCCTACAAGCTTACACATCCTTCTTACTTGGAAAAATTTATAAGTGTCAAAGGCCTTGACCTTTGGTCTGCCTATGATCCTAAGTACGTTATCTCCCTTGAGCTTTATTCATGAGTTAACCTCATCCCTGGTGCACACCTACGCGCTGCATTCAACTCTGCGCTAATTCCTCCTGAGCTTACGTTGTTCCTGTTTTTCATCAGTGCACACTCTGATCCTGCCATCTTCACTATTGTGCTTCCCATCAATGACAAGCATACGCTACTTGTTAAACATTTTCAAACAATCTCCCCCTTTGACATCAATGTCAAAGAAGAGATATGCTCCCCCTGAGCTATTGCAGTAATTTCAGGAGGCATTACATATTCAAAAAATACACAACTCCCCCTAACAAGATGGACTTGTTAGGTGTGAAACTAAATGACACCCATCTTCTGTCTGAGATATTCAAACGATGTCTTGGGGAGGGGTTTAGTAAAGATGTCTGCAATTTGTTCTGTTGTGGGAATGTAATGGACCTGAACAATCTGATTGGTGACCTACTCTCTCAGAAAATGATATTTTATGGGAATATGTTTTGTCTTGGAGTGGAAGACAGGATTTTTAGACACACTAATAGCACTAGTGTTATCACAATGAATTGGAATCGGTGCAGTGTATTTTACCTCTAAGTCTGCAGGTGTCTGAATCATCCATAATACATGTGTGCAACAGGTAGCAGCAGCAATGTACTCTGCCTCTGTGGTTGATAAAGAAATGGAGCCTTGATTTTTACTAAGCTAGGCTACTAGGGAGTCACCCAAGAAGAATTCTCCTCCACTGGTGCTTTTTCTCTCATCAACATAGTTTGCCTAATCTACATTTGAATAAGCAGTCAACTGAAGACTTTGATTTCTGGGATACCACAGACCATAAGTCATTGTTTCTTTTAAGCACCTGAATATCCTTTTGACAGCTTGCAAATGACTCTATTTAGGTGCAACCTGATATCTTCCTACCATTCCTACAACATGCATTATGTATGGGCAAGATCCTGTGATGTACAACAGGCTTCCTATCATTGATCGATACGAGATTTGATCAACATCAGGTGAATCATCATCCTTGCTTAGTTTACATCTAGTTACCATAAGTGTACCCACAGGTTTGGAATCTTCCATTTGAAATCTTTTCAACATTTCTCTTAGATATTTTTCTTCAGAAATGAACATCCCTTCGGGCCTCTGAGTAATTTGCAGACCAACGAAAAAGGACAGTTATCCTATCATAGACATTTCAAATTCATACTCCATGGCAGAAGCAAACCATTGTACCAGTGAATCCTTATTACATCCAAAGATGATGTCATCTACATAGACCAGTACGATGAGAAAATCATTATCCTCTGTCTTAATATACACATTGTTGTCAGTTGTTCCTCTCTTGAACCCTTTGTCTTTGAGATACGTATCCAGTCTGTGATACCAAGCTCGAGGGGCTTGTTTTAAACCATATAAATATTTCTTCAACTTGCATACTAAGTCAGGGCTATCAGACAATTTGAAACCCTCTGGTTGTTCCATATAGACTTCTTCACTTAAATCTCCATTGAGAAAGGCTGACTTGACATCCATCTGGTAGACTTTAAACCTTTTATGACAAGCATAGGCAAGAAACATTCTGATAGCTTCTAATATTGCTACAGGCACAAATGTTTCATCAAAATCTAGTCCTTCTATCTGAGCATAACCTTTACAGACTAACCTTACTTTGTTCCTGATAACTTGTCCTTGCTCATTCAACTTATTCTTAAAGATCCATTTGGAGCCAATGACATTTTTACCTTCGGGTCTTTGAACCATCTCCCATGTATTGTTTTTCTCAATCTGATCAAGTTCTTCATTCATTGCTTTAACCCAGTGATCATCTTTGTTGGCTTCATTAAAATTCTTGGGTTCCAGCATGGATATGAGAGCTATATGAGATTGTTCGGTGGTTTTGATTAGCTTTCTCCTGGTTTTTAAACCTTTGTCTTTTGCTCCAATTATCTAACTTGGAGAATGATTCTTTTGAATGATTATGGAGGAAGAATTTGTAGTTGACTGTTGATTTGAGTCTGTCTGAGTCTTCATCTAATTCAGAGTCTTTGTTTTATGATTCTTGGACCTGTTCATCTTCATCCTTAGATGTGTCTTCTGTAGAAGACTCATTACTGTACAGCTCTCTTTTTGGGATTCCTTCATCAATTTTTACATCAATACAGTCAACCATTTTATGCAGCCTCTTATTATAGCATCTGTATCCTTTACTGTTTGTAGCATACCCTAAGAAAATACCTTCATCTGCCCTATCATCATATTTGTCGAGGTTC
>ML787761.1:78101-100904 GCA_009831015.1 Picea engelmannii | reverse complement strand
TAACTGCTAATGAGTTTGTCCCACATTTCTTTGGCAGTTCCTAGGTGCATAACTTTTACGAATTTTGCTTCTGCAAGCCCACTCAAGATAGCATTCATAGCCTTAACATTGAAGCTAAATTCTAGTTTGTCATCCTTATTAGCCAACACAACTGGCTATAGATACCCAGTATCTACCACATCCCAGACATCTGCACCAAAAGCCATTACGTAGGTTCTCATTCTAACTTTCCAGAAGGCAAAGTTTGTTCCATTGAACAAAGGGGCCTTATTGGTTGAATGTCCTTCATGGCTCGACATGTTTAAGCTCTAGGATCTACTCTTAGATAAAAGGGGCCGGCTCTGATACCAATTGTTGGACAAATGAGAGGGGGGGTGAATCAATTGTCACCGTGATTAAACAATTATGCTTCTTTTAAAATCTTTACAAGGTACTCAATGATGATCACAATAATGCAGAGAAATAAACAAAGGCACATTCAACATCAGTCACATATATGAGAAAGATAGAGACAGATAATTCCTGAGGAAACCCATCCATGGTAAAAACCTCCTTTTCTTTATATGATAAGTATTATCTACATTCTTTACATTATCATACATATGAGCACCAACTCATTGTGAGAATACAACCTCTGTTTTTGCAAGCTACAACTTGCTGAGAGCACCGACTCTCTATTTTCTCTAGCACCCACTAGAAGGAAGCACCAACCCCCTGGTTTCTCTAGCACCAACTAGAAGGAAGCACCAACTCCCTGGTTTCTCTAGCACCAACTAGAAGAAAGCACCAACTCCCTGTGTTCAAGCACCCACTTGAACCTTTGAGGACACCAGTCCTCCCTAGCACCTCCCAACCACCCTGAATAATAAACTCTTTATTACTGAAACTTACTACAGCGATATAACATTATTCAATGGCTTACCAGCCCTGTTGTTGTTATGTTACACTGCTATGTCCTGTCTGCATCAGTGCCTTCTGCACGCCCCTTTCACTTTCTGTTCTTCTGCCTTTTATACTCTCTGCACCATGACCCTTTGATGCAACCTTCCTCTAGCATGCATATCTTCTCTTGCACTCTTCCTCCTTACTCACACTTGAATCCTCCACCATGACAACAACAACCACAACAATTCCAACAACAACAAAAACACTTCTCTTCTTTGTCCTGTGTATATCTAGCTTCTGTGCATCTTGTGCATGCAATATTCGCCATGCCTCTGCATGCACACTCCACGCCAAATTCCTCTGCAACTTGAGTGCTCTATTTGATCATCATCGTGACTCTTCAGCTTCTCTGGTCGTTTTCTACCATGTGTCCAACATCACTAGGTGTTATGTTGAGATTTCGCAACCTCTCTAGCAGTTGAGACTCTTCGACTTCTCTGTGAAAGTCGAGCTCACCTTCTCTCTTTCAGTTACAGGCCTCAGTTCTCATCCAGCTGTCAATCACCTCCATGAACATATTCATCCCTCTTGAATATTCTCAGAGGCTCTTCACCTTCTCTGTCAATCATCCTCAAGTGTCTTCAAGTCCTCTGGCTGAAACCATCAGTGGTTTCTGGAAATCATACTATGTCGTCCTACAGTTACTCTTCGATCTTGTTCAAATTCATCTGCACTATTGGATATGCAGTGTGAAAATATGGACGGTTAGTATCTGTGCTCCCAAATCTACAGTCGGAGTTGGATTCCTGAGCCCCCCTACCATTCTATCTTTAAGCGGAGGGGGGGGGGTTCGGAATTGGGTGCGCATCTCTCGAGAGGTCAGGATTAAAGTACCCAGATCAACTATTCTCATGCGATTCTGGACCCCCTTTTCCATTCTGCCTTTAATTAAAGGGGGGGGGGGTCTGGAATGGTGGGTTATCGAGGAAGGGTCCCATTCCTATCATGTCACCTTTTGTATCATTCTCCTCCCCACCTACCTTATGTTCTCCACCTGACCGTGCGCCAAGGCTCGTTCCCTTTAGCCCATCCTTGTCCTCCGACATCTGTCCATCTCCTGATTACCAAAACTCCGAAGTGGTGTAAATCTACTGACATCACACGAGGATTGACATGTGTTGAATACTGCCATGTGTCACTCTGATTCGTGACTTACATGTGCCTGAAATGTTGAATCAGTCTGACACTTGTCATTACCTGGTTGTGCCACGTGTTCCTAGCTGACATGGTATGCTAACGTGAGTCGGATTGACGGTCCAAATGTGATCTTGATTCAATGGCTACGATTGAATTGTGATTTCGTGATTTCACCATTCTTGTTGCATCGGGTTCTTTGCCTCTCCATGTCGTGATTCACGAAACTCTGATATGGAGTTAGATCAACGGTTCAGATCTGATCTTGGTTCAACGACTATGATTGAATTGTGATTTCATGATTTTGGCATTCTTGTTGCATTTGGTTCTTTGCCTCTCCATGTCACGATTCATGAAACTCCGATATGGAGTTAGATCAACGGTCCAGATCTGCTCTCTATTCAATGGTGTTATAACCCTAAATTGCAACACACATGTTTACCTGGCATCAGGCCAACTCATATCCTTTCATTGCTAAGACATCTGCTGAACAACCTCTTTGAAAATCCTCTTAAGTAAAGCCACACACACCCTAACCCACTACTGTACGCGTTGGAACACTGGCAGGCCTACTACTGCAAGAGTTTGAACGCTGGCAGGCCTCCTACAACCCGCGTTTACCTAACAAATCACAAAAACAGGAAAGTTGCCGATGGGACAAAAAGATATGGGTCAGTTAACTGAAACTCCCAGCCATGCATGGCTGAGAGTTCATCCAAAACCCTAGCTCCTTCTAGCCTATAAAAGAAGGGGTAGGGGTACTATTTGGAGGAGGAAAATAATAGCAAAGAAACTCTGCCCATTTGCCAAGTCCATTTGTCCCAACCCTTTAGCATTTTCTCAAGCCTAAGGAGAATTAATGCAAAGTAGTTGGAGGACAAAGAAGAGGAGGAGCCCAGGATCAGGATCAAGGAGTGGTGGCCGGTCTTGACTTCAAATTGTAAGTTGATTCATTTCAAAAATAATAAAAGAATACTTTTCCCATCCCAATGCATGAGTTATATGTGGTTCGTGTAATTTATACTTAATTTCTAACCCTCAAGTAGAAAAGTAGCATGCATGCGTAGTGTTTTTCCTTGATTACAGGTTAACTTTGAAAGGAGCAGCACGAGCAAGCAGTCAAGAGCGCAATGGAGGATCTACACCAAGCATCAGTAAAAAGGTTAGTAGTTCCTTTCCATGCATGTATCGTAAAAAGGAGTTTAAAGTTTTGGGTGGTAGGTTAAAAGGTCATTTCTTGAAGGTCAACATCTGCATGCAAGCCTAGCCCTAGCTTGCTAGTCCATAGGGTATTATTTCCCAACAACAGAATTGGTGACTCCACTGGGGAAGATACTCTTAGGGTTTCCAGATTTAGTTGAGGTTTTTGGGTAGTTTAAAGGAATAGATTTTCTATTTCTTTGTTCGTCTGTTTTCTGTTAGGTCAGAACTAGTAGGGAACTTGGTTCTTTATAGCAGTTTTTCCTTGACTGTTGCTTGACGTATAAATATTGGGACACACAGAGGTACATGCGGCCTGCAGAAGGCCTGTACGCGTGTAACCCGCACCCTAACCTTCTATAAAACCGTGTTTGAACGCCTGTTGTAGTGGTTTCAGTAGCGTGTAAGAGTCAGAAATCTTGAGAGGCGGTCCTCCTCTTCCCTATCAGAATTATACATTCTCATGGGGCTTTCTAGATCCTGTCTGAGTCTCGCTGGTTTGAAGTCTTGTTTCAGTTTGCTTTATTGCGTTTTTTATTCTTTGAAATTATTTTTCTGTTCTGTTACAGAAGAAGCATCCAAGCCTTCAGGAGACTCTGGTTGTCAATACCAGAGGCCTTTTCCTGGTCTGGGCTGCCTATGTTTAGTTTTGTCTTAGAGGTTATACATACACGCGGCCTGTGTAAGTATAGACCACGGGTACCCGCGCGCAGTTGTGGGTCAGCACGCGTTTGCACTCATGATGTTTTAGTGACAGTAGCGGGCTTGATAGGTTGTTTTTCAATTAGGGTGGGGCAGTCATCCCTCCCTGTGGTGAGAAGTGTTCCTCTCAGGGGTTTGAGTCTAGGGTTGCATAGTCAGTAGGTTAGGGCCTCTTACCCTTAGCCTATTTTTTCTTAGTTGATAATTGATAGAAAAGATAAAGAAGAAAAAAATTGTGTTTTACGGTTTTTAGACAAGCGTAAGAGTCGATGCTTTCTTGATTACCATTGGGTGTCTTTGCTCTAGTTCTTTGCGATCTGTGCTTTAAGCCAGAATTTTATTTTGTTTTCTTGGTTTTTTGCTTGTCGGTATTTTCCCTTTGTTGCTTCATTTAGCACTCAAATAAAAAAAAAAAAAAACTTTTTCATTTTATTCTTTGTTTGAAGATTGTGTTTCTGCATCAATAGCTAGGAAGAAGTCTTTTGTTCATAAGTTTTTGCAGTGCATTTAAAGTATAAGTAGCTCGTAGTCAAGCAAAATTCCTTTATGTTTGCTGCATGAAATCTTAGAAAAATTGAAAAGAAAAGAAGTCTTTCTTGTGTGAAAAGTTGTTGATTTTTGCATTTTGTAAAAGCATTTTGTTTCCATCTTTTTCATTCATTTTTTGCTTTGAGTCTTTACACATCATCAGTTTCACCTTCATACCTTGTGACGTAAAAAATCCCATAAAAGCAACGCTAATTTAAAATCTATTAGACTTTTGTTTGTAGGGTTCATACACTAGCTTAGGACTAGGGCCTTGGAATAGGTTGGAGAGGAAAATCTCCAAGGCCACTCAAAAACAAACATTGGAGTCTGTGATAGGGAGTGTAAAAGTCCAGTTTCGTGGAAGTTATCCGGGACCCCCCTCTAACATAGGGGCTAAACATGAGGTTGTGTAAGGAAAGGTAGCAGAGATAACCCCTCCAAAGCCGGACCGAGCGTAGTGGAGAACACATATCGAGGATTTGTTTTGGGATTCCGTCGTTTGCATTTTCCACGGGGCTTTGTGGGTCTCGAATCCATTCGAGGTCCTCAGTTGTCTTCCAGACCATTTTCTCTCGATACCCTTGACAGGTTTCGGGCTTGATACCCTGCTCATTGTGGTCTACCCGACTATCAACTGTACTCGCCTGGTGACTGTTCACGTGCTGGCAAACTAGTTTCCAATCTTTTTTAGGGACATACACAGGTGACTGCGAAGGTATACCACAGTACCTAGTACAGACATTGGGCCACGCTTTACAAAGTATACCCGAAGGGTGCTTCCATTTTCGAGTTTCACTTGCACTAGTAAGTTGCTCTAGTGTTGGTTGTTGTAACTGTTCTTTAAAATAGTTAGTGATTGCTTGTCTTATATTTTAGGGGCTTCTTTTTTAGTGTGTGTTACTGTTTGATCATGTAGAATACCTTAGCGTGTCATGGATATTCTCACACAGTGGAGGATCCAGAGCTCTGGCGGTCATGAAGGCTTTTGGGCCTGCCGCTGGTTATACTGGAGCCACCCCCGCCACCATTGAGGCGGAAGCTAGACCAACAAGGGTCTTTCGAAGCAACTGGGTTACAAACCATTGTGCCCGAACAACTCCCGGAGGAATCAACCGCCAATCTTGGTTCGGTTGAAACCCCCAACACTGATACTTGGCCACCAGTTATTTTACCAATACAATTTTACGAACGCCTGTCAGTGCCTCACACAGTGATGGAACAAAACGTTGTTACTTCTTCTGGGAATTCTTCCATTCCCACCACCGTTTCTACCACAGGAGAAGCATCTCCTAACTTTCCCTTATCAATAGTCCGGGCCACCATGGTCTCGGCCGAAACTACATCGCACAGTGGACCGATCCCATCTATCATGGTGGCCACAAATCCCTTTACACCTAGTGCGACAGGCTCTCCGTTCTCATATGGTATGCCTAGTTCAGGCACAAGTCTTGCACTCACTCACTCCACTTTACAGAATTTGGTTCTGGGGGCAGAGAGATCTAACGCTCCTCTGCAAGGTCAAGTTGGGGGCAATCATGTCCCTTTTAATGCTTTTCCTTATGCTAGAGGTCATATTTCTCCTTCATCCCCTTTGCTTGGTGGTCTACATCAGCAGTCCACCAGGCAGCCTGCACACACGAGTTTATTTGGAGTCGGGAGTCAAGGAACACCTGCACAAACTCAGTCGGTAGGTTCATCACTGTTTGTTTGGAATGGGACGTTTGGTAACAACACTTTCACATCCACCGTTTTCCCATCTGGGGGCATCCCCATTTTTGGACAGTCTACTCCGGCACAAGGTACAATTCCTGCGTCGAGGGAACATATAGTAGGACTTTGGAACTCCTGTCAAGGATCCGTTCCTTCCTCTGGAATGCCATTCTAGGGTAATTCTTTCCACAGTCAATGGAACCTTGGAAAGACTTCTATGCCTCTCCCATTAGGACCAGCATGGGGTAATCCTTCTCAAAGTCCGTCAAACACGATGAATGCCCAACATCCCATGTCCTTTATGGGGAATCAACCAATGATGTCTCCACAGATGCAAAATCCTTACGCTGGTCAAGGCCATGGTTTCTACCATAATCCGAGCCAGCAGCCAAACTTTTCCTGGCAACCTGGTGCCAGTTAAACTCCAGGACCCTTTTTTCCAGGCTATCAGCAGCAACCCAAACTACCATTCCTGGCGACGTTACACTTGGCAGATTTGACAAGGTTGTTAAATGATCCTATTTGTCACGATCCATGTTGGCCTCCTATGCCAACAAAGTTGCCTTCGGACATTCCAAAGTTCGAGACCAAGCCTAACGAAGATCCAGGTGATCACATGACCACTTTCCATCTTTGGTGTTCATCTAACTCATTGAAAGATGACTCCATCCAATTTTGATTGTTTTAACGCACTCTTATCGGGAGTGTCGCAAAATGGTACATCGATCTTGATCGCTCCAGATATTCTTCTTTTGGTGAACTGGTGATGGCCTTCCTTAACCATTTCCAGTTACCTGTGAGATACGATGCTGGCACAAAGCTACTGGCCAATTTCGAACAGACGATAACCGACCATATCTCTGATCATATCTGAGAGTGGAGATGTCGAAAGAGTCTCATCAAAGTACCAGTCCCACTAGCATTCCTGCTGGAGTAGTTCCTTAAGTCTTTAGTCCAGCAATTATCCAAATACGTTGCGACTTCAGGAGTTTTCTCCGAAGAAGATGCCATCATGAGGGATCAACAGTTTGAGCTCATCTATTCTCAGTCTAGTTTACTGTACAACATCCTTCCGGATGCACCACCATCGATACTGGATAAAACTAGACAGAGAGTTGGACCACATGCCGATGGTATTATTGGTTTAGCACAAATCAAGCCCGCTAAGCAATTGACAAAGCAATTGCAATAGTTATCTATACAACACTCAACGGCCATCTAGACTACTGCTTTGGCTGCTCCTCCTACCCAAACATCAGAAGTACACTCTATGCATATGACTAACCCAAAGGCCACCCAGCAGCCTGAAGGGAAGAAAAAACAACGTAAAAAGGGTAAGGGGGATAAAAAATCCACTGATAATGCTGGTGAGGGAACCACAGAAAAATGGAAGGCGAGGTATCCGTGCAACTTGTGTGCAGAATACCACCCGACCCATCTATGTCCTCAACTTGCAGAGGCCCAAAAGTTTGTCACACAGTAGCAGCAAGGCATGTCGACTAATCCATTTCAACATGGGAAAAATTTAACTCAAGCCTTTACAAGTGCTAAAGGAGCCAGCCAAGAAACCTGCCCTCCCACAAACAATCCCTCATCTGCGAACATATATATGGTTAAGGATGATGCTTTAATAATGACTAGAGCGCATGACTATAGTAAACCAAGTGCCTCTGAGAAGGGAAAAGAAGCTGAGATCCCATCTCTTCCTCTACAGATCGAGAAGACGTTGGGTGAAACAATGACACACATTCCAAAGGTTGCATTTAAGAAAGCTTCTCACAACCCAAATGAAAGGGCCACCCAGAACTACTCTGTGGTGGAAGATTTATCACAAACCCCTTGTGCGATGTCCACATTGGAAGTCCTCCAAAGTTGCCCTGCTCAGAGGAAAGCCTTGTTGACTGCTTTAGGCTCTACTGAGACTTGTAACCTGGGTACCATCATGTTAGATATGACCGACTTAAAACCTTGTCTGCCTTACCACGTCGCATTTCAGATAGTAGTGGCTCATCCCACAAAAACTTTTACATGGAATATCTTCCTCACGGTGGTCGATGAGGGCGCTTTGACTTCTTTCCCAGTGCAGTTAGGAGGAAAGATCGTGCGTGTTGAAGTAGAGGTAGTCGATGCTCCCCTCAACTATAACCTCTTGTTAGGTGGGATTTGGACTTATGCTATGCAAGCTGTGGTCACTACAGTTTTCTGAGTCTTGTTGTTTCCACACGAGGGTCGGATAGTGACCATTGATCAATTGTCCTTCTCTAGACCTGACCCAACTTTGGGGGCATCCACGGTTCCCATGATTGATAATCCTTAGCCCGGTGTTGTTAACGTAGGAGTTGGTTTGTGCCCATCCTTGATGGGTACCTTTGATTACCCATCTCCTCATAACGATGTCAAGTTTATATCGAATCACCACAAGGCTGAGATTTTTCACGTTTCGTCATTCCACATGACTTACTTTGAGGATCCATGGATTCTTCCTTCCCCATCAGCCACGATGGATGAGACAGGGCACTCCAACATGTCCATGCCCTTGTCGGCAGCTGAAGTAGCGTACTCTTTAGTCTAGCACGCTTCAGCTAACCATGATCCGACTCCCGCACAAGAGTTAGATCTGCTTCTAGAGCCTATTTGGGCTCAGGGTTCTCTTGCTAACATCGATTCGTTAGACTTAGTCTTTCCTTCTAACGAAGTAGTAATCGAAGCAATGACTAGTCTGGACAAACCTTGGGAATATCTTCATCACAGATTATATTTCCTCCCAAACTTAAGCCGAATCAAAGCAGGGGAATTCACCATGACTATGACTAGAGATAGGTCTTGTCATACTAATCCCTTAGCTACACACAAGATCTATGTTGAGGGTAATATGGAAACCGTTGCTGAAACGATACCTATCAATATCTCCAGAACCCCTGGCGTCACAGATAATGTTTCCATTGGAGCATACAGCTCCCCCGAGGAGATGCCAGGCATTGACCCACAAAGTGTCGAACATGAGCTAACTTTGTTGTTTTTCAAGCTCGCTTTGAGATCCGAAAGCAACATCCGGCGAGACTGCATTTATGCTTTTCGATCTTGTCCGGATTAACTGAGAAAAGTAACCATTATGGAGTCTTCTTTAAGCCCTTTTCAAACTCCTTAAAGATGAAAAGATTGCCGAGTGACCTTGTTTCTTCACACTCGTTAAATTGGTCTAGAAGAACATTCCTTAAACGGGTCTCCTTTTAATCCCTTTTTAGACCCTCTAAACATGAAAATATTGTCGAGCGATCTTGTGGTCTTTCATGCTCATTAAACTAAAATTTGAACTCACGTCTGTCCGACGGTAGTTTATCCCTTTTTCGGTCCGGACGGCCAACTGTACGAACAAAGGCATACTCTATTGAATTCCTATTCTGTAGAAGAGTATTCTCAGGTATAATTTTATTTCTTTTCGGGCCCGAGGAACTAAATTTATGAAAAAGAAACTCCCCCGGAGTCCATAGTTAAGCTCTTTTCAGACTCCCTAAAATTGAAAAGATCGTCAAGTGACCTTATCCTTTCACACTCGTTAAACTGGTCCAGAAGAATATTCCTGACGGAGTCCATAGTTAAGCTTTTTTCAGACTCCTTAAAAGTGAAAAAATAGCCGAGTGATCTTGTCCTTTTCACACTCCTTAAAATGGTTTTGAATTGACGTCTAATCGGTGCTAGTTTACCCCTTTTTTGAACTGATTAGACTATTGTCGAAAAAGGTACCCCAATGGAGTTTCCTTTTATGCTTTTTCAGACTCTCTAAACATGAAAAACCACCGAGCTTCCCTTATCTAGGATCGTTAAACTTACATCGAAGGATGTTACCATTGTGTGTTCTATCAACCGCATTTGCATACCTTACCCATCAGCCTAGTAACCGTTTGCTTCTGCGTCTTAACACATTTGGCCACTGGAGGATTTTTCCCGAGTATCATTTTACCAAAACATCAGTCTTGTCCCAGTGCCTCGAGCTTGTATGTTTGCAGTACTCGTTCCTCCATTGTAACGTAATATTCCTTTATTCTTTTTCAAAATCATCCAAAAAAACAAAAAAATCAAATATACCCCAAAAAGAGGATGGGAAAAGTATTTTCTTTATTGGCAGCATAATGAGTCGCCCTTGGATGAAGCACATTTGTCCGTTTGATCATCAGACTATGGGATGTAGTACGACCTTAAGAAGCTTTGCTCGCTATATAGAGTTGTGTCCTCCACTGTTTGGTTACTCTTCCAAACATATGGAGATTTTGCGTTGCCTCCTGCTTCGTAGACTTATGATTAACAACTATGCTGCCTGAGTCTTATTACTTGTCATGCTATTGTCCAAGGGAAGTTTGTCACTAAGCCTGAGTTGGCTCCTCTGCAATATGTCTCTTGCCTACATACCCAGCCATCCTGAACGTCCAATCAAGTCTTTGTTCGAAATCACTGAAGCCTTCAGTCCGATCATCAAGATTATCAAGTCTGTAACCGACAAGCCGTCGAAGACCTCTGGGTAGTGCAGTCGTACACTCATATTACACTCCTACCCAAGTTTAGAAGATTTTGAAGTTGTTTCTTGAGCTCTGAAGTACAGCCCTCAGGCCGAATTAGCTTCTGGGAGATGGATACTCTATATGTATATCTTTCTGATTTCGAGATGTAGCTCCGCTGTGTATTATTTGCGACTACTCTTTATAGTTATTTGACATGGATCTATAGTGTATTTGATTGGTAGCCATGGTTTTATTTTATCCCGAGCATGGGTATGCCCGCCTCGGTGAGACATTTGTTATTTTGCAGACGACACCTCCTGGTTCTTGATCCTTGGGCTCACTCATTCAGCATATCAGTACAGATTGGTAAAATATTGGTAATGTATTTCAGCCATCAGATGCTCTTCTGACCTCACACATTAGGGGGCATCTGTTATAACCCTAAATTTCACCACACATGCTTACCTGGCATCAGGCCAACTCATATCCTTTCATTTCCAAGACATCTGCTGAACAACCTCTTTGAAAATCCTCTTAAGTAAAGCCACACGCACCCTAACCCACTACTGCACGTGTTGGAACGCTGACAGGCCTACTACTGCAAGAGTTTGAATGTTGGCAGGCCTCCTACAACCCGCGTTTACCTAACAAAGTACAAAAATAGGAAAGTTACCGACATGACAGAAAGCTATGGGTCAGTTAACTAAAACTCCCAGCCATGCATGGCCAAGAGTTCGTCCAAAACCCTAGCTCCTTCTAGCCTATAAAAGAAGGGGTAGGGGTACTATTTGGAGGAGGAAAAAAATAGCAAAGAAACTTTGCCCATTTTCCAAGTCCATTTGTCCCAACCCTTTAGCCTTTCCTCAAGCCTAAGGAGAATTAACGCAAAGCAGTTGGAGGACAAAGAAGAGGAGGAGCCCAGGATCAGGATCAAGGAGCGGTGGTCGG
Organism: Picea engelmannii; assembly: GCA_009831015.1. NCBI lineage: Eukaryota > Viridiplantae > Streptophyta > Pinopsida > Pinales > Pinaceae > Picea > Picea engelmannii. Next base: position 89,241 of record ML787761.1, on the reverse strand, counting down.
TCTCGACTTCAAATTGTAAGTTGATTCATTTCGAAAATAATAAAAGAATACTTTTCCCGTCCCAATGCATGAGTTATATGTGGTTCGTGTAATTTATGCTTAATTTCTAACCCTCAAGTAGAAAAGTAGCATGCATGCATAGTGTTTTGCCTTGATTACAGGTTAACTTTGAAAGGAGCCACACGAGCAAGCAGTCAAGAGCGCAACGGAGGATCTACACCAAGCATCAGTAAAAAGGTTAGTAGTTCCTTTCCATGCATGTATCGTAAAAAGGGGTTTAAAGTTTTGGGTGGTAGGTTAAAAGGTCATTTCTTGAAGGTCAACATCTGCATGCAAGCCTAGCCCTAGTTTGTTAGTCCGTAGGGTATTATTTCCCAACAACAAATGGCTGCTCTTAAATCGTGATTTCGCATATCGTGATATCGGGATTCCTGATGTTAATAAACTTTGACATCTCCAACTCTCGATCCCCGAAACTCCGACATGAACTGGAATCAACAGACTAGATTCAACCTTAATCTGACGGCTCAGATTAGATCTCGATTTCACATATCGCAATTTCGAGAGGCTGGGGAAACCTGTTCCTTTGACTCTCCAGTCAGCGAAATGACGATCTATCTCCATGTGTCTTTCCTGTATATGGACAGCCCTCCATCTTTCGGGATTTTGTGAGCCCTCTACTCCTTGCACTTTAAAGAACGTGTAGGTTCTCCTCGATCCAACGGTGGTCGGACCCTGCACTCAGATCTAATGCCGAAGATATATCCTCCATATCTGTGTGCTCCTCTTGTCTAGATTGAGATTTGACGGTCATCGGGAATTCAGGATGGGATCCAACGATCACCGACGCTTCTCCTCCAAGCTTACACATCCTTCTTACTTGGAAGAATTTATAAGTGTCAAAGGCCTTGACCTTTGGTCCGCCTGTGATCCTAAGTATGCTATCTCCCTTGAGCTTTAGTCATGAGTTAACCTCATCCCTGGTGCACACCTACGCGTTGCATTCGGATCTGCGCTAATTCCTCCTGAGCTTACATTGTTCCTGTTTTTCATCGGTGCACACCCTAATCCTACCATCTTCACTGTTGTACTTTCCATCAATGACAAGCATACGCTACCTGTTAAACATTTGCCAACATATATCACATGATTTCTTCCACACCTCCAATCCCAATAAATAATGCATCAAGCTAGGATCCTTCATCTCAAACTCGGAGGCCAAATCCCTCTTGCACTGATTGATGAGTTGGTCTGCTACCATAAGGAACACATCATCAATATATAACACCAAGATAAAAGGATCATCATTAACAACCTTGTAGTAAAGGTTGGGATATGCTTCACTCTTGGTGAATCCCAAGCTCATAAAGTATCCATGAATCCTAGAGTATTATTCCCTAGGTTCTTGATTGACTCCATACAAGGCCTTGTTCAGCCTACAAACTTGAGACTCCCTCCCATGTACCTAAAGTCCCTATGATTCTTTTATGTACACTTCCTCCTCAATCACACCATTGAGGAATGAAATATTTGCATCCCCTGGTGTAATCTCCAATCCATGAGTGTTGCAATGGAAATAATGGTCATGATGGAAGTGTACCTAGTGACTCGAGAAAATGTCTCCTCATAGTCCACTCCCTCTTTCCGGAAGAACCCTCTTTCCAAAAACCTTGCTTTGTAGTTTTTGATGTTGTCATCTACTGCATGTTTGATCTTTTACATCCACTTGGAAGTCACCACTGAATTCCCCTCAGGTCTCCACAAAATCTCCCACACATCATTCTTTATGATGGAATGATATTCCTCCATCATGGCATCTTTCCAAACTTGTTGGCCTGTTGACTCCTCATAACTAGAAGGTTTAGAATCAATGATGGGACTCATCAATGTCATAAAATTCAAGTATTTGTAAGGTCATCTAATTTTTATGGAAGTACCATGGGGATATGCATTCTTCTCTGCATCCTATAATGTATCACATAGCCATATTGGCCCCTTCCTAGTCTCTAGAACAACAACTTTAGGCAGGTCTATTGGTTCAATTGGATCTGTTGGATTTTCTTGATAGTCTAAGGATGATAAAATGGAATAGAAGGACCGAAATCCACATCCTTTAGAGCCTCTCAATCCGCACTATTTATCTCCATGTGAGACTCTCTGGACCTCCTGAAGGTTGTGTTTTCGTCAAAGGTGACATCCTGACCGGCCTCTATTTGGTGTTGTCCTAGAATGTAGATTATGTAATCCTTTGATGTCTTGTTGTATCCATCAAACATCCCCTTCTTCCCAAAAGGATCCAACTTCATCCTTTTCTCCTTGGGAATGTGAATGTAGACTAGACAACCAAAGATCCTCAAATGAATGACCTCTAGTTTCACACATGTGAAAGCCTCCTCAAAAGTATTGTCCCCCAAGATCCGATGATGAATCTTGTTCTAGATGTACACTATTGTACTAGATGCCTCTCCCCATAAGAACATGGGTAAATCTTGATCATGAATCATGGATTTGGAATCCTCTATAATGGACCTATTTTTCCTCTATGCAACCTCATTTTGTTATGGGTTGTAAGGAACAGTAAAATACCTCTTGATCCCTGCCTCCTTGAAGAAATCACTAAATTCCATGGAAGTGTACTCTCCTCCATTATCTAACCTCAACACCTTGATATAGAGGCCCTGGTATGCTACGCAATACCATGATCTAATTTCCCAATGAGAGGTGTCTCATATTTAATATCCACTATTTAATGAGAACCCTAGAGTCTAAATAATTCTTTCTCAACACATGAGTAAGTAACTTGTGCAACAATCAAATTATTATTTAATGAATGAATGATCCTGAAATGATATTGAATGGAGGTGGAAAAGTTATCCACTACTAACTCATTCATCCCCTTATTTACAACACCATCCATTCATTGCCTTCTTAGTATACTTAGCCTTTGTCTAGTCACTATAGCATTACTCAAACCATGTAAGTTACTTTCCATATGGCCAACTCTACTGCAAATAAATGTTACTATACCGCAAGCATATGGTTCAACATCCAAAGAAATAGTGGGACATGTGGACAACAGATAAAATGCATCAATTATGAAAATGGACATGATTAGACCATTAGCCAAGCCAATGAGGAAAAATGAGCATAGGTTATAGTTGACCCAAGGTAGATTCTTTGGAGCACTCTCGTACCATATTTAGAGCTTGGGATATTGAGGTGTTACACCAAACACTCAAGGTGGATTAGGGTTAGGTTTTAGTATATCAACTAAAAAATGAAACATGTCATGGTTTCTCCATGAGATAGTGTTGTGCTTGGACAATGAAGAGTGGGAACATGGGGGCTCTCCTCTGGCTAAATCTCACACTCAGATGTTTGGATAGCAAGATGAACCTATGTGGGATCTCTCCAGGCTAGGGTTCACACTCATATAAGTGAAACAAAGAGAAAGGGCGTGGAGGCTCTTGTAATCTAAGGTTTGAGTGTAGATAAGTTTTGGCAGCAATGGAACATTCGATAGTGCACCCAACTTCTAGGGTGAGGTCGCATGGAGTGTAGATAGAAATTACATAAGGGGTGGTGCGTCTAGTTGGTGGAGTGGAGTCATGTGTAATTGACGCAGTGGAATTAATTCATGGAATAAAGTAAATAATATATGGGAAGGATATCTTTATGATATATTCTCCAAGAAACCATTTAAATTCCTAACAAGATGAAAAACCTCTCATCAAACAATCTAAATGTCTGACAAGATGGAAAACGTCTCGCACAATATACTAGAAGAATATCTAGCAAATAAATCTTCCTCCACTCAAATAAGGTACAGAGAAACCATTATATATTTAACTATAAATATTTAAATAAATATGATATAAAACCTAACGACATCACATAGAGGAAATACACATTAAGGCGTGACGTTTTTTTACACTAGAGCCCAATTGGGAAAACTAGCTGAATGGTGCTTAGTATTCTTGTTTCTGCAAGTCTGCAAGTTTTACAATGCTCTCCTCCTCTATGGAAAAAATAACTTTGGAGATGAGTGAGATTGGATATATAGGGAGACATAGAGGGTAAGGGAAGGCCAACATCCATGGCTCTTCACTTCCCATTCCTTATCCTTGTCTCCTTTATGTTTCCTAGTCATCTTTAACTATTTTTCTTCAACTTTTTTCTTACACCATTGTTTGGATTATTCCATGTAAAATTGCATTGTTTTATGTGGCTTTCATACTGTTGATTGATTTTCAATTTGATTTCGAGGTACTAAGTCTTATCCAGTCTCCAATCTGGATCCATTTTCGGATCACAAATCCCCATTAAAAGGATTTTTGGTCTACAAAAGCTATAGGAAATCAATCTGAATCAGTGTTGTCTGGTTCTTTGGAATGTGGCTTTGATGTTGGGTCCTAGATATGTCTCTAAAACTGGCTCTGTATTTGTCTTGTGGCTCTAGCTACTAGTTCTAGTCTTTTTCTATGGCTCTAGCTCTAGTTTTGGATTGCTTGTTAGCGCAGTGCAAGAATCTTCTCATTGAATCTTACCTTTGAGCAATCTTAGAATCCAAAATCTGGGCTCAACACTAATTCCAATATCCCTCTCTCACTTGGAGATAATCCATATCAACCACCAATGAAGACAAGTCAAATGTTTATTTGTTTAGTGTGGCCCATCACATAAAAACTCTTCACATGTGGCTGCATTCCTCTGCTAGGACAATTTGCTTTGTGACATGGAAAGAACTCTCTAGTTTTTTCACATGCTTGCAAGGAACATCGTGAAGTTCTCAAGAAATCCTCCCTCCAAGGTCATTGAACCTATGCATCAATATTTGGCACATATTTAGGAAGGAAAACTTATATTGGAAAATTGTAGGTAGAAATTGGAATGGTACTTCCCTAGTGGTTGGAATCCATCTACTATCCTCTTCAATAATGATGCAGACCTCCAGTGTTGTTATCTCCCCCTAGAAAAAATATTCTCCTTGAATTAGATATGCAAGAAGCTATTCACCTCCTATACTCTTCTCTCTCCACACTTTTTTCCAACTATGTGGTGAAGCTCTGGGAAAATTTGGCAACACTTCTCTCCCCATTGTCCACTCAACATGCAATGGTGGAAAAAATCCAAGTGGCCTCTATAAGGATTTCTTGACATACTCCACTCCATGTGCCTTTATGCATGTTGGTTGATTGGAGAATATTTCTTTCCATTCAAATTATGAAAAAAATAAGGCCTATGTAACATGGCTTGCTCCTTCTAGCAGGGTTCCTCACAATGGCCTTTCTTCCCACAAAAATAACATGCCTTTGCATACCAAAAACTGTGTATGGTATGGCCTCTTTTCTTGCAACAGTGTCAAACAATAAATTTCTTGGTAGATGTGGACCTCCTAGTCTTCTTCTTCTTCCATTCATTGATTGGTTTGTTGTTGTCTCTAAGTATAGGTGCAGGATGAGTTTGCAAATTCTCTTCATCATTGTTCTCCTTCAATATACCATAAGTATGAGGTGGTGGTGTGATCTAGATTATTTTCGGCATGAAATGAGAGCGGAGATATAATAAATAAATGCACATAGATATTGCAGATATCCAATAATATAATAGAAATGTATCATAGATGCAACCATAAACACAGATATACAATAATACATGATTTTTATTAATGAAATAAATGTACAAACACTGTAAAAATACAGAGTGAAAGACTCGCTAGAATGGTGGCATCTTATCTCTAAGAAGAGATGTGACGGCTACTCGCATTCACCAGAAGATAATTACAATGAGGATATGAAGGCATTTTTACCATAAGAAGGAATGCCAAAAACCCTAGACATACAAAAAAATAACCCTAAGAGATGAAGCGCCAAAAGTCATGTGGGCCCCGTTTGGGTAAGTTAGTACATCAACTTCCCAGGGTCGTAACTTTTGCATACGATGTCTATTTTAGGAATATGATAGCCCATTGGAAAGGTATCATCAAGGAGATTCATTTTAAGAACAATATTAAAGTTAATTTATTATTTCAAACCAAATTTCCCAAAAAAACATCATGTAGGGTCTCAAAATGACCCCAGAAGTTAAAAACTACTAAAAATAGTAAATTACCAAAATTGCTAGAAAACTATTTTGAGCCAGCTAGAAAAGGTGGGTGGCCACCGATATCCACCTGGATCAATCCTCCCTCCTTAGGAAGAAATGGTCTCCATTGCATTGAGTGCCCGAGGGAGAGGGAAAAGCATCTGCTGAATTTGCATCTTGATGAGTTGCTTGCCTTGTTGGAGAAGTTGTGTTGCTTAGCCTGTTGAAGGTTGTCATGAACATGTGGCTGGAAGGGTTGGAACTTTTTAACCAGTATGGATACATGAGATTATTTTGTGCAGAAGGAATCTTTACACTTTGCTGCAATCTTGTCGACCTGCTTATGGTAGATAGAAAGTGCTTGGGCCGAGGCTGTAGTGGTTGCAGTATCCTTCTGTTCACCTTTTGAATAGATTGTGAAGAAGCTGAATTGTGTAGTATGAGATACTACCTTGTGACATTGTTTAGGTGGAACAGTAGTCGAAACTACCTCTGGTATTATGTGGAGATGACCCCCCATAGAAACAATGACACTGTGGGGTCGAGACTCATAAACATAATGGCGCCTCCACATATATGGTTGTCCCAAGAGAACATCACAGACATCCAATGGGGAAACATCACATAATACCTCATCCTTGAAGGGCTGGATTGACGTATAAAAATCGACACTGCTCACTCACACAAAGATCTCGTACTTGGTGAAGCCACCCGATGTTGTATGGCTATGGGTGTGGTGTTCTCGACAATCCCAACTGTTTGACGACCTCTGCTGAGATGAGGTTCTTTTGGCTTCTACTATCAACAATAAAATGCAGCGGGGTCCCTTCACGCACATCTGTGAATGAAAAAGACACTCCCCCTCTTCAGAATATTTTGGTTCTTCTGGTTGAATTGTTGCAGTCGCAACAATAGCAGTGGGGTTTGCGTCGATAATCTGTCTTTTACCACTGTTTTTAGAATCAGATTCTGAATCAAGTTTCAGCTCCTTGTCTTTGATATCAGCCACCAATGACTATTTTGAGAAACATTCATTGGTGTTGTGCCGAGGGATTTTATGGAAATCACACCATTTTCTGATGTCCCTCTTTGTCTTCCCTTGACCCTTCTTTACCTGTGGCTTAGACTGGTTTTTGAGAGACTGTTTTTTAGGTTCATCTTTGTCATACTTTGGTTGTTTCCGATTTGCAGACCTAAACTCCCATTTGTTCTGGTGCTTAAATCTCTGCGCAATTTTAACATCATATCAATAAGCAACACTAAGAAATGAGATGTCCAGAAAATCCATTTTGGTTTGGATGTATCTGTTTCTTGCCCAATGGTATTTCAGAACCAAATGTCATTCAGAGTCTTTGATACCCAACTTGGTGTGCAAGGTATGGAAGGTATTGGTGAACTCTGGAACTGTTTGGCCCCTCTCTTGTTGTAGTGTGGTTAATATCATGTACTGGTCCTCATACTTGTCAACAAGGTAATATTGTTCCTTTACCGCATCCACAAAAGAATCCCAGGTGGGCTCAGCCCCATATATTCCAGAATCCTCTATGGAACATTTCTCCTAGTAAGTTTCCCACCAATGTTTGACATGAGGGAGAGATTTAAGGAGTGTGAAAGTGATCTTTTATCTATCGAAAAAATTGTGAACAAAGAAATAACCTTCTAGTAGAGTTAACCATTTGTCTAGGGCTTCTGCATCTATCTATCCTTCAAATACAGGAATATAAAAATTAAATTGTACCTTGAAAGGCAAGGTGCCTCCAAAAGTGGTTGTTTGATGAAGATTCTCCTATTGCTATCGGCAAGCATTGAAGGATGTGGGAAAAATTCTCCATCATTCCGTCTCTCTGTCGCGTGAGAGCTTGCTCAAGCAACAGATTGATAGGATAGTCTCCTCCGTTGTTTTTATTTTCTTCCACCATTAAGGGTTTCTTGGGTGTACGAGAGCAATTTTCCTCAAGAGAGACAAACTCAAGACCCAACTTGCTATACTCAGACCTCATCGGGGACATGCACTGAAACAACGATGAAGAGGAGCTTTCTCTGATACCACTGATTCGGATTATTTTCGCCACAAAATGAGAGCAGAGATGTAATAAAGAAATGCATAGATATATTGCAAATATCCAATAATATAATAGAAATGTATCAAATATACAACCATAAACATAGATATATAGTAATACTCGATTTCTATTAATGAAATAAATGTACAAAGACTATAAATATATAGAGTGAAAGACTCGCTAGAATGGTGGCAGCTTATCTCTGAGAAGAGATGTGACGGCTACTCACATTCGCCATAAGATGATTACAATGAGGCTCTGAAGGTATTTTTACCATAAGAAAGAATGCCAAAAACTCTTGACATCCAAATACCTAACCCTAGGATATGAAGCGCCAAAAGTCATGTGGGCCCCATTTGGGTAAGATAGTACATCAACTTCCCAGGGTTGTAACTTTTGTGTACGATCTCTGTTTTAGGCATATGATAGCCCGTTGGAAAGGTGTTGGCAGCCAATTCACATTTTTCGTTGTCTCATAAGCTGCCTACACCAATGTTTCACAAACATTGATTTTTCGTCACAATTTTCGAATGAATGACGATTTTATTCTTTGCGCCTTTTCGCACGCTTACCTTCGCTAAGTCTTCACGAGTATAAGCATGAATATTTCTCCTTTCGAGGTCACATTTCGATCATTATCTGAACTGCTAATACCTTTTGTGTCATTATGCATATTGCGCTTATCTTTTTGTTGATTTTTTCATGATCGGCAATATCCTTTGATCGGTTTTCATACTTCGATGGATTATATAACTCGGTTTTGCTAAAGACATTTAGCCTTTGGATTCGCATTTTATTACTTGCCTGAACATTGATTCATTGAATTGCATGGGGGTTATGATTTATCTTTTGTAATCCTTATTATTGATCCTTGTTATAACTCTTGGTGTATCAATTTATGTAATTTCAATTTGACACATTGGTTAAGCTATGGACATCGGTGGTTACATTGGCACATAGTTGAGTTTGATTCAACTGTTGCTAGATTAAAAACTTTGATATAACATTCATTGTGCATGCACTTACTATTGTTCATTGGTTGACCAATTGATATAATTGTTGAGTTGTGTTATAGGGGATATTACAGCTGTAAACGCCTGCCTCCTTACCAGGAATTTAGCTATTCCTCACTTTCCACGCTTATGCTCGCTAATGTGATGGTTTCATTAGATTTGCAAATCATACAGAGGTAACTTTGGTCATTTTTGTTATATGGTTTGACATTTTCAGAGCTAGATCTGAATACCTCTTTATTTATGCGACCTGTGAAAGTTTCTGGCGTTTCTAGGGTTTCCCATCTATACTTTTATTGTTGTTTGGAGGATTGTGTGAATTCAGAGACCGGATTTGCAAATTTTATAAGTCATCCTGGATATTAATTCAAAATGATCTGCAACCGGGCTAAGAGTTTGTGGTTCTCTGGACGATCTGGAAGGCATAGAGAGATCACGCCAAGTTTTCAGAGTTGAGTGTTGATCGTATGGATGTTATTCAGAATCCCCTCAAAACACAGTTGATTTGAGACATTTTCGATGATTTTGTGGCCTCAAGAAGTAAACACAATCCAACTACCTGCGTGCTAATGCATAGATACTAAGCGTTGATGCTACTGACATTAAAGAAAGCGTGGGTAAGAGCTTAAAGCGTCTCAGCACAAATTACATAGATCAATTGCAAATCCATTGGCCTGATCGTCATATACAACACTTTTGGGCGAGTTCTCGTATGATCCTTCAAAGTGGAGGGAAAATGTGCCATTTATTGAGCAATTGAAGCTTTTCTCCAGATGTATATTAATTTGCAAAGTCGCACTAGTACCAAAAAAGGGGGTTTCAAGAAACTCGTCCTCATTTTTAATGCAGCAACAATTACCTTGCTTCATACCATTAGTGAGTCCGAGAAGAAAAGCTTATGTTTCACATATCAACAGTTGTTTTGAAGATGATCCCATTATGAAGAGATACCTTCTGATCGACCCCTCCACAAACGATCTCTTTGAGACAGCCAAGGATGGGGTTCTACTGTGTAAACTGATCAATTTGGCAGTCCCAGGGACCATCGATGAGCGCACTATAAATACCAAGAAAAATCTCAACTCATGGGAGAGGAATGAAAATCATAATCTTTGTCTCGATTCTGCCAAAGCAATTGGATGCACAGTTGTCAACATTGGAACCCAAGATCTAGTTGAAGGAAGGCCTCATCTTTTACTTGGTTTAATATCTCAAATTATTAAGATACAACTTATTGCAGACCTTGACTTGAAGAAAACACCTGAGCTTGTGGAGTTGGTTGATGATAGTAAGGAAATGGAGGAACTCATGAGTCTAGCTCCTGAGAAGGTTTTGCTGTGATGGATGAATTTTAATCTTCATAAAGGAGGAGATGATACTTTGTGGTGATATGGAGATCCAAGAGGAAATAGACTGGAAAAATGGTGTATTTGCATGTAAGAACCTGTGCATGAATATGCTTTCCTGTCAGAATCATAAGCGCAGCAAGATATGTCATCCTGGAGAATGTGGAGAATGTGAACTATCGCCTGGGAAGGTCAAATCTTGCCCCTGTGGTAAAACCCAGCTGCAAAATCAGAGAAAAAATTTATGGATGTGGTTATTGCTAGTTCTGGAAAAGTTATTGCTAACCTATCAATGGATGGATCAGATGTAGTCTTGCTCCTTACCGTGGGTAGACATAATGGGTAAATCATAATGTTGGAAATTTTGTCAACAGTGCCTTGGAAGAGAATCAGAGGTCTGAAATGAATTTGTGTGAGGCAGAGGCTTTGCTTTTACTCTTTTCTTCAAGCGAATACTTTCTTTCATCGTTTCTGATTTCTATGAAAAAATTGAAAGTTCTTATTATGGTTCCAAGAGAACCATAGTGAAGAATCTACCAGCCTTATCATCACTTACTCAGCTTAAGACTCTTCGCTTGGAGAGGTTGAATATGCTGCCATTTCAAGATCACAGTAAAGTCTTACAGAACTTAGA
>ML787761.1:16152-35726 GCA_009831015.1 Picea engelmannii | reverse complement strand
CCTTGTACTACTTGCAGTTATTGCAATTCTTTTCAGCATGTTATAGAAGATTTCCCTATGTTGTTGGCTAAGCTTCAAGAAAAACAAGGACCTCAGAAGAACCCACAAGTGTAGTTGATATATGATGAACCTTGTGGAGAAGATGTGAGAGTCACTGTTATTACTCAAGGAGGCGTTGTTACAAGAGAAGATAGAGTGACCCAGGGAAAGATTACAGAAGACTCAAGAGTCAAAAAAGCTACTGAGAAGACTCAAAATTTTGATGCCAAGAAAGAAAGATGAACATTTGAATATGCAATGAAATAATTCAGAAGAGATCAAGTCTCATCATCAAGAACATGGAAAGAAGTAAGAGAATATGGAATGCCACCAATATTTGATTAGTCTGCTTCGCCGAGAAAGGGAAAAGAGGTAAGCAAGCTGATGGAATTTCTATATACTTGTATTAAGCTAATCCAGGATGAAAACGTTGTAAGGGAAATTCAAAATTTAATCAAGCAATATGAGCTAGGAAAGATAGACCCCTTACTGAATAGGGCAGTACACCAAATTGGGAAAAGGAGAAGGACAAACAAATAATTACACTTGAATGCTCAGATAGGAGAGTATGACATAGACTATGTGGTCCTTGACTTAGGGTTGGAGGTTAATGTCATGACAAAGAAAACTTGGGCACTGATGGAAAAACCGAAGTTAGTCTATTCCCCTATAATGCTTAGAATGGATAATCAGCAAGCTTTCAACCCATTTGGATGACTCGAGCATGTCCCTGTGGACATCGATGGAGTGAGGACCTTTGTAGATTTGAGGTCATTGAAATTGTTGATGACAACTGCCCTTACCTGGCATTGTTAGGAATTGATTGGGCCTTCAAAAACTCTACCGTTTTTTATTTGAAGAAGAGATGTATGACATTTGAAAGAGATGATCTAAGGGTCATTTCACCTTTAGATCCAAATGAAGGTCAAAGATACACACAACCCATCAGAGAAGAAGATGACGCATATGAATTGGAGAATATCTACAAACTGACAACCAGACAACAAGATTACATTAATCCTATGGCTGATGGGAATCTCAGTTGGCACAGTGAAAATGTATGTTCATCAGACTTAGAAGAAGCACTAGAAAATTGGAAAAATCAAATGTATGAAGTATCCACAAGAAGGTGTGCCAGGCTGACCAGAGAAGTTCATTGGATTGGTACAACGGTGAGCAACTTACCCACCTTTGATGGTTTGAATCCATTAGAAACCTTCTTCTTGGACTTTGAATCAAGTGTACCAACACAACAGAGACTGTTGGCAATGGATGAGGCCCTGAAAGATACACCAGCAAGATGGTAGGGGACGCACAAAAGCAATATTACAGACTGGCTACAATGTCGAACCTTGATGATAACATGGTTCGCAACCCAAGTAGAAAGCTATGAAGTGAGGTACACAGGTCAAAGCTAACCAAAAGACCATGTGCAAAGCTGTGAAGAAGCCTAGAGTGATATTCAACAAGAGCAATGGGTGCACAAATTCATCAACACGCTGGATAACACATCTATCAACGGGTACCTTCAAGCGGAGCTGTGCCTCATCACCACAGATTGGAAAGGTATGACTCATAATTTTGTAACTACATTTCTATTTGAAAGTCATTATCCTTTAGTAGACCAAACACTATAGATTGTGAGACATAAAGTATTTGAAGAAGAATCCAGCCTCCCTTTGGAACAAGAAGAGGACGAGTGGACTGCACCTCTCCAAAAACTGCAGGGCTATTACAACATTAATGCAGATGACGATGATGATCCAAGGAAGGTAAACATCACCGAGACAGAAGGACAAAGAGATGTGAAAGAACCAGGAGTTGAGATACGATTTATTGGTCAGCCAATCAAGATTACAAAATTCAACATTAGGATAGAGGAAACATCGAATCTTGTCAATGTCAGAGATTATTGGGATGTTGCTACCATTGAAAAGATTACAGAGTTGTTGCATGAATATCAAAACTTGTTTCCAACCAAATTCATTATTATGAAGGACATCAAGGGACCTATGGGAGAGATGAGGATAGCTTTGAAACCAGATGCAAATCCAGTCAAGAAAAGACCCTATAGATTGAACCTGAAGTATAAGGAAAAAGTGAATCTTGAGCTTGACAAAATGTTGGAAGCGGGTATTATCGAACCTGTCGAAGAGTCCGAATGGATTAGTCCTATGGTGGTGCAAGACAAGAAGACAGGAGAAATCAGGATCTATGTAGATCTCAGGAAGTTGAACGATGCTTGACTGCATGACCCCTTCCCTGCACCATTCACTGATGAAGTGCTAGATAATGTGGGAGGCCAGGAGGTGTATTCTTTTACAGATGGATTCTCAGGATATCATCAGATCCGAATTTCCAAGGAGGATCGCCAAAAGACCACATTTATAATAGAATGGGGATCTTACCAATATACAGTGATGCCATTTGGACTAAAGAATGCCCCAACCATCTTTTCCAGGGTGGTGGTTGAAGCGTTCAAATAATTTTTGCATAAATTTTTAGAAGCATATTTTGATGATTGGACTATGTTTCATTTGTTGAAAAACCATATTGAATGCCTAAGACTAATGTTGGATAAGTGCAGGCAGTGTCAAATTTCTTTGAATCTGAAAAAGTGCATCTTCTTCTCACCATTTGGAGTGTTGTTAGGGAATATTGTGTGTAAGCAGGGACTGCTGGTAGATCCCTCTAAAATTTCTATTATTGTTGACCCTGCACCTCCTACTTCAGTCAAACAACTGCGCACTGCGCTAGGACATATTGGATATTACAGAAAATTCATTAAAGGATATGCCTAGATTACAACACCTATGGAGAAGCTGTTGAAGAAAGACTGTCAGTTTAGCTGGACAGGAGAATGCCAGCAGATCTTCGACACACTAAAACAAAAGATGGTTACTGCACCCATTCTGGTTTTCCCAGATTGGACTAAAGAGTTTCATATGCATGTTGATGCATCATCCATTGCATTGGGAGTTGTGTTAGCACAATCGAGAATAGGAGACATCGATCACCCATTAGCCTTTTCTAGCAGGAAGTTATCCACATCAGAAATTAACTACACCACCACAGAGAGAGAAGGATTGGCCATGGTGTATGTGCTACAAAAATTCTACCACTACTTATTGGGAGGACACTTTAAAATGTTCAAAGATCACTCTACGCTGAAGTACCTAGTCAACAAGCCAGTGCTGGGGGGGGAAATATGCAGATGGCTTCTGTTGTTTCAAGAATATGATTTTGAGATCATAGTTAAGCCAGGAAAAATGAACAAGGGCCCTTACCACTTGTCAAGGTTGGAACATGGAGAAGAAACCACTAATCTGAAGGATACATTGTCGGATGCACAACTGCTTGCCATAAGAAATATCGATGACCACTTCACAGAAATGGTCCAGTTCCTGTCAACAAGAATGGCACCTAGTGAGTATACAATTCCCCAGAAGAAACAACTAGTAGTTTGTGCTGTAGAATTTTCACTGATAGCGGGTTAGCTATACAAGATGGGACTTGATGAGATACTAAGAAGATGTGTTATGGAGGCAGAATGCCCACTAATCCTTGCAGAATCTCATGAAGGCATCGCAGAAGGACATTATCTAGGGAAAGCAACTATGCAAAAGGTTCTGCGAGCTGGCCTTTGGTGGCCTGCCTTACACGGAGGTGCTAAGGATTATGCTAGAGCCTGTGATGTGTGCCAAAGAGTTGGGAGACCATCCAAAAGAGATGAAATTCCATTAGCACCGCAGATGACCCTACAAGCATTCTAAAAATGGGCCATTGACTTCGTGGGACCTATCAACCCACCAAGGAAGCACACAAGAGAAAGGTATATCATTACTACGATTGAATACTTAACTAGATGGGCCGAAGCCAGAGAAGTCAAGGACTATAGTGCAACTACAGCTGCACGATTTATATCTGATGACATAATAACCAGGTTTGGATGCCCCAATATCCTTATGAGTGACCAAGGCACACACTTCATCAATCAAACAGTTGAAGCATTGACTAAGGAGTTTACCATCTACCGTCAAAAGAGAACACCTTATCATCCTCAAGAAAATGGAACAGTTGAAGCATTCAACAAAATCTTGGAGACAACACTGATGAAGATTTGTAATGTGAATAGGGATGACTGGGATTTAAGAGTACCTACAGTACTTTGGGCCTATAAAACCACTTGCAAGAAACTGACCATGCAAACCCCTTTTAAGCTAGTCTATGGTCTCGAAGCTATTGTCCCAATGGAATTCCTGATGCCAAGCTTAAGAATTGCTTCCTTTACAGATATGGATGACACTGGAGCTGTTCAGGAGAGGCTTACACAGTTGGTTGAACTGGAAGAAGACAGATTTATTGCAGGATTTCATCAGCAGGTTCAGACGGACAGAGAGAAGGCCTACCATGACAGGAACATCAAGAAGAAGGCATTCAAGCAAGGTGACTTAGTACTGGTGTATGACAGTAAGTTTATAAAACACCCAGGGAAGTTCAAAATGCATTGGCTTGGACCATATGAGATCACCTATACTACAGAAGGTGGAGCTGCGCAGCTGAAGACACTGAACAGAGAATGGAAGGAAGGATTGGTAAATGTGATTTGGTTGAAGTTGTACTATGACAACCAACTTCCTCGTAGCTCTTAGTAAAAAAAAGAGGAAAAGTGTCTAGGTATCAGGTGCAGCTGAAACTAGGTACCAGACACAAAAAAGACAGTTTGCATAAGGAGGAAGAGGAGACATAAAGTAGAAAGTAAAGGTTGTACTGTGTAGTCCAAAGCTGAAGAAAAAAAGAAGGATCATATCTAAAGTGCCTCAGGACGAGTCACATGTGAGTGTTGGGGGCCTGTTGGCCCTTGGGTATGGAATCAAGTGAAGATCAAGGAAGAAGAGGTAAAATGCAAACTTCACGAGAGACACAATGACTATTATTGGTTCGAAGTAAGCAAAAGAGCATAAAAGAAGGAGTGAAGACTAAGAAATCTAGTTGTTGGATGAGGAGATCAGGGATGATAGATAAGCAAGGTATATGGATCAAGGACAACTCGGATAGTGATAAAATCCACCATTACCACCGCGCAGGAAGAAAGGAGAGCCAGGTTGGTGAAGCTTGAGAAAAGAGGGTCAAGTTGACCTAGGGTTTTTGACACATAGGGTTTGTATATCTAGGGTTTTGACACATAGGTCTCGACCTAAGGCTGTCAGTGAGGGACTATATTGTATAAATAGAGGTTGAGAGGACCTAGGTCGGGTCGGTACTATTTTTGGGCATTGTTATTGATTGTTGTTCATTGAGAGAATATTGTATTGTGAGTGAGAGAAGTGTTGAGAGTAAGAGCCTTTTGGCATTGTAAGATGTTTAGTTGGGTGCAAAGATCAAGTCCTATAGTTGGGTGCGCAGGAGGGGGAGAGAAATAGAGAAGAAGAAGAATATCTGCTGGTAGAGAGCATAGAGAAGAACTGTAAGATTTACCTTAATATATCATAAGCACAGTTTTGTGGACATAGCCCTAGGGAGAGGGTGAACCACATATATCTGGTGTTATGTGTGTATGATTGATGATTTATCTTTGTCTTTGATATACTGTTATTGCATTATTGTATTAGATCATATATATAGAATGTGGAGTAGATTTTAGTGATAAGTGAGATAGGTATACTGCGTTGTATTGTGTTAAGATCCACTTGATATTCCCCTGGTTGTAGACATCTCTGTCCTGCAACCCCCCCATGGCTACTTCGGGTGAGACTGCATCTTCTTTGCAGGTGTTGCCGAAAGGGCCAGTAGTTAGGGCTTGTTGGTTCACTCTTGGATGTGAACCTTGGGTCTGCTCCTATGCCAACAACGTCGATGATTAGTCTTTTACCAGTATTTTCATAATCAGATTCTGAATCAGGTTTTGGCTCCTTGTATTTGATCTCGGACACCAATGATTGTTTTGAGCGACATTCATTAGTGTTGTGCCAAGGGATTTTGTGGAAATCGCATTATTTTTCGGTGTCCTTCTTTGTCTTCCTATGACCCTTCTTTTCCTGTGGCCTAGACTAGTTTTCGGGAGACTGTTTGTGAGGGCCATCTTTGTCATACTTTGGTTGTTGCGAATTTTCAGACCTGAACTCCCGTTTGTTTTGGTGCTTAAATTTCTACTGAATTTTAACAACATATTGATAAGCAACACCGAGTGATGAGATGTCCAAAAAATCCATTTCAGTTTGGATGTATCTGTGTAGAGCCCCACAGTATTTCAAAACCAAATTTCATTCGGAGTCTTTGATACACAGCTTGGTGTGCAAGGTATGGAAGGTATTGGTGAACTCCGGAACTGCTTGGCCCCTCTCTTGCCCCAATGTGTATCATCTCATGTACTGGTCCTCATAGTTACCAATAGGGTAATACTGTTCCTTTACCATATCCACAAAAAAAGCCCAAGTGGGCTCAGCCCCATATATTCTAGACTCCTCTATGGAAATTTTCTCCCAGTAAGTTTCCCACCAATGTTTGACATGGGGGAGAGATTTAAGGAGTGCAAAGGTGATCTTTTCTCTGTCGAAAAAATTGTGAACAGAGAAATAACCTTCTAGAAGAGTTAACCATTTGTCTAGGGCTTCTGCATCTATCTGTCCTTCAAATAAAAGAATATCAAAATTAACTTGTACCTTGAAAGGTGAGGTGCCTCCAAAGTGGCCGTTTGATGAAGATGTTCTTGTTGCTATCAATAGGCATTGAAGGATGTGGGAAAAATTCTCCATAATTTCCTCCCTCTATCGTGTGAGTGCTTGCTCAAGCAACAGATTGATAGGATCGTATACTCCATCGTTTTTCTTTTCTTCCGCCATTGAGGGTTTCTTGGGTGTGTGAGAGAGATTGTCCTCAAGAGAGACAAGCTCAAGAACCAACTTACTATACTCAGACCTCGTTGGGGACATGCACTGAAAAAATGATCAAGAGTAGCCTGCTCTGATACCAATGATCTGGATTATTTTCAACACGAAATGAGAGCGGAGATATAATAAAGAAATGCATAGAGATATTGCAGATATCCAATAATATAACAAAAATTTATTAGAGATACAACCATAAACACAGATATACAGTAATACACAATTTCTATTCATGAAATAAATGTACAGAGACTGTAAAAATACAGAGTGAAAGACTCGCTAGAATGGTGGCAACTTATCTCTGAGAAGAGATGTGAAGACTACTTGCATTCGCAAGAAGATTATTACAATAAGGATCTGAAGTCAATTTTACCATAAGAAGGAATGCCAAAAACCCTATACATCCAAAAACCTAACCCTAGGATATGAAGCGCCAAAATTCATGTGGGCCCCGTTTGGGTAAGTTAGTACATCAACTTCCCAGGGTCGTAACTTTTGCATACGATCTCTGTTTTAGGCGTATGATAGCCCATTGGAAAGGTATCACTGAGGAGATTCATTTTATGTGTAATATCAAAGGAACATATATATTTCAAACCTGGTTTCCCAAAAAAACATCGTTTAGGGCCTCAAAATGACCCAGGAGGTTAAAAACTGCTAAAAATAGTGAATTACCAAAATTGCCAGAAAACTATTTTGAGCTAGTTGGAAAAGGTGGGTGGCCACAGACGTTCACTTGGATCAATCCTCCCTCCTTAGGAAGAAATGTTCTCCATTGTTTTGAGTGGTCAGGGGAGAGGGAAAAGCATCTACTAAATCTGCATCTTGATGAGTTGCTTGCCTTGTTGGAGAAGTTGCACTGCTTATCTTGTTGAAGGTTGTCACGAACATGTGGTTGGAAGGGTTGGACCTTTTTAAGCAGTCTGGATACATGATATTATTTTGTGCAAAAGGAATCTTTACACTTTGTTGCAATCTTGTCGACCTGCTTCTGTTGGATAGAAGGTGCTTGGGCCGAGGCTGTAGTTGTTGCAGTATCCTTCTATTCACCTTTTGAATAGATTGTGAAGAAGATGAATTTTGTAGTATGAGATACTAACTTGTGGCACTGTTTAGGTGGAATAGTAGTCAGAACTACCTCAGTTATTCTGTGGAGATGACCCCCCAAAGAAACAATGACACTGCGAGGTCAAGACTCATAAGCGGCATGGCGTCTCCACATATATGGCTGGCCTAAGAGAACATCACAGACATCCAGTGTGGAAACATCACATAATACCTCATCCTTGAAGGGTTGGATGACGTATGACAATCGACACTGCTGGATGACACGAAGATCTCATCCTTGGCGAAGCCACTCGATGTTGTATGGCTACGGGTGGTGTTGTCAACAATCCAAACTATTCAACGACCTCTATTGAGATGAGGTTCTTCTGGATTTCACTATCAATAATAAAATGTAGTTGGGTCCCCTTCACCCACATCTGTGAATGAAAAAGGTGCTCCCCCTCTTCAGGATTTTTTGGCTCTTCTGGTTGAATTGTTGCGGTCACGACAATAGCAATGGGGTCTATTTTGATGATCTGTCTTTTACCAGTATTTTTAGAATCAGATTCTGAATCAGGGTTCGGTTCCTTGTCTTTGATCTCGGCCACGAATGACTGTTTTGAGTGACATACATTGGTGTTGTGCTAGGGGCTTTTGTGGAAATTGCACCATTTTCTGGTGTCCTTCTTTGTATTCCCATGACCCTTCTTTTCCTGTGGCTTGGACTGGTTTTTGAGAGACTGTTTGTTAGGGTTGTCTTTGTCATACTTTGGTTGTTGTGGATTTGCAGACCCAAACTCCCATTTCTTCTGGTGCTTAAATTTCTACTCAATTTTAACAACATATAGATAAGCAACACCGAGTGATGAGATGTCCAAAAAATCCATTTCAGTCCGGATGTATCTGTGTAGAGCCCCACGGTATTTCAGAACCAAATGTCGTTCAAAGTCTTTGATACCTAGCTTGGTGTGCAAGGTATGGAAGGTATTGGTGAACTCTGGAACTGCTTGGCCCCTCTCTTTTCATATTGTGGTCCATCTCATGTACCGGTCCTCATAGTGTCCAACATGGTAATATTGTTCCTTTACCGTATCCACAAAAAAATCTCAAGTGGGCTCGACCCCATATATTCCAGACTCCTCTGTGGAACTTTGCTCCTAGTATGTTTCCCACCAATGTTTGACATGAGGGAGAGATTTAAGGAGTGAGAAGGTGATCTTTTCTCTATTGGAAAAATTGTGAACAGAGAAATAACCTTCTAGTAGAGTTAACCATTTGTTTACGCCTTCTGCATCTATCTATCCTTCAAAAATAGGAATATCAAAATTAACTTGTACCCTAAAAGGCAAGGTGCCTCCAAAGTGGTTTTTTGATGAAGATGCTCTTGTTTTCATCGGTAGGCATTGAAGGATGTGGGAAAAATTCTCCATCATTTCGTCTCTTTGTCACGTGAGAGCTTGCTCAAGCAAGATATTGTTAGGATCGTCTTCTCTGTCATTTTTATTTTCATCCACCATTGAGGGTTTATTGGGTGTGCGAGAGCGATTTTCCTCAACAGAGACAAGATTGAGACCTATCTTGCTATACTCAGACCTCGTCGGGGACATGCACTAAAAAAACGATCAAGAGAGCCCTGCTCTGATACCACTGATCCAGATTATTTTTGGCACAAAATGAGAGTTGAGATATAATAAAGAAATGCACAGAGATATTGCAGATATCCAATAATATAACAGAAATGTATTAGAGATACAACCATAAACATAGATATATAGTAATACATGATTTCTATTGATGAAATAAATGTACAGAGACTGTAAAAATACAGAGTGAAAGACTCGCTAGAATGGTGGCAACTTATCTCTGAGAAGAGATGTGATGACTACTCGCATTCACCAAAAGATGATTACAATGAGGCTCTGAAGGCCTTTTTACCATAAGAAGAAATGCCAAAACACCTAGACATCCAAAAACCTAACCCTAGGAGATGAAGTGCCAAAAGTGGTGTGGGCCTCGTTTGGGTAAGTTAGTACATCAACTTCCCGGGGTCGTAACTTTTGCATATGATATCCGTTTTAGGCATATGATAGCCCATTAGAAAGAAATCGTCAAGGAGATTCATTTTAGGTGCAATATCAAAGGAAATTTTTATATTGGAAACCTGTTTTCCCAAAAAAACATCGTTTAGGGCCTCAAAATGACCTCAGAAGTTAAAAACTACTAAAAATAGTATATTACCAAAATTGCCAGAAAACTATTTTGAGCTAGTTGGAAAAGGTGGGTGGTCGCCGATATCCACCTGGATCAATCCCCCCTCATTAAGAATTAATGATCTCCATTGCGTTGAGTGCCTGGGGGAGAGGGAAAAGCGTATGTTGAATCTTCATCTTGATGAGTTGCTTGCCTTGTTGGAGAAGTTGCACTGCTTAGCTTGTTGAAGGTTGTCACGAACATGTGGCTAGAAGAGTTGGACCTTTTTAACCAGTCTGGATACATGATATTATTTTGTGCAGAAGGAATATTTACACTTTGTTGCAATCTTTTCGACCTGCTTCTATTGGATAGAAGGTGCTTGGGCCAAGGCTGTAGTGGTTGCAGTATCCTTCTGTTCACCTTTTGAACAGATTGTGAAGAAGGTGAATTTTGTAGTATGAGATACTACCTTGCGGCACTGTTTAGGTGGAACAGTAGTCAGAAATACCTCTGGTATTCTGTAGAGATGACCCCCCAGAGAAATAACGACACTGCGGGGTTGAGACTCATAAACAACATGGCATCTCCACATATATGGTTGGCCGAAGAGAACATCACAGAAATCCAGTGGGGAAACTTCACATAATACCTCATCCTTGAAGGGCTAGATGTCGTATGACAATCAACACTGTTGGCTGACATGAAGATCTCATCCTTGGCGAGGCCACCCGATGTTGTATGGTTGCGGGTGTGGTGTTGTCGACAATCCCAACTGTTTGACGACCTCTGCTAAGATGAGGTTCTTCTGGCTTCCTCTATAAACAATAAAATGTAGTGGGGTCCCCTTCACCCACATCTATGAATGAAAAAGGTGCTCCCCCTCTTCAAATTTTTTTGGTTCTTCTGGTTGAATTGTTGCGGTCGTGACAATAGCAGTGGGGTCTGTGTCGATGATCTGTCTTTACCAGTATTTTCAGAATCAGATTTTGAATCAGGGTTCAACTCCTTGTCTTTGATATTGGCCACCAATGACTATTCTGAATGACATTCATTGGTGTTGTGCCAGGGGCGTTTGTGGAAATCGCACCATTTTTCGGTGTCCTTCTTTGTCTTCCCATGACCCTTCTTTACCTATAGCTTAGACTAGTTTTTAGGAGACTGTTTGTTAGGGTCATCTTTGTCATACTTTGGTTTTTGTGGATTTGCAGACCTGAACTCCTGTTTGTTCTGGTGCTTAAATATCTGCTCAATTTTAACAGCATATCGATAAGCAACATCGAGTGATGAGGTGTCTAGAAAATCCATTTCAGTTTGGATGAATCTGTGTAGATCCCCACGATATTTCAGAGCCAAATTTCATTCGAATTCTTTGATACCTAGCTTGGTGTGCAAGGTATGGAAGGTATTGGTGAACTGCAAAACTACTTGGCCCCTCTCTTGCCACAGTGTGGTCCATCTCATGTACTGGTCCTCATAGTTTCCAACAAGGTAGTACTGTTCCTTTATCACATCCACCAAAAAATTCCAAGTGGGCTCGACCCCATATATTCCAGACTCCTCTATGGAAATTTTCTCCCAGTAAGTTTCCCACCAATGTTTGACATGAGGGAGAGCTTTAAGGAGTGTAAAGGTGATATTTTCTCTGTCGGAAAAATTGTGAACAGAGAAATAACCTTCTAGCAAAGTTAACCATTTGTCTAGGGCTTCTGCATCTATCTGTCCTTCAAATACATGAATATCAAAATTAACTTGTACGTTGAAAGGTGAGGTGCCTCCAAAGTGTTTTTTTGATGAAGATGTTCCTATTTCTATCGACAAGCATTGAATAATGTGGGAAAAATTCTCCATCATTTCGTCCCTCTGTCACATGAGAGCTTGCTCAAGCAACAGATTGATAGGATCATCTACTCCGTTGTTTTTATTTTCTTCTACCATTAAGGGTGTCTTGGGTGTGTGATAGTGATATCCTCAAGAGAGACAAGATCGAGACCTAAATCGCTGTACTCGGATGTCGTCAGGGACATACACTGAAAAAATGATCAAGAGCAGCCTGCTCTGATACCACTAATCCAGATTATTTTCGGCATGAAATGAGAGTGGAGATATAATAAAGAAATGCACTTGCAGATATCCAATAATATAACATAAATATATCAAAGATAAAACCATAAACACAGATATACAGTAATACACGATTTCTATTAATGAAATAAATGTATAGAGACTGTAAAAATACAACGTGAAAGACTTGCTAGAATGGTTGCAGCTTATCTCTGAGAAGAGATGTGAGGACTACTCGAATTCACCAGAAGATGAATACAATGAGGCTCTAAAGGAATTTCTACCATAAGTAGGAATGACAAAACCCCTAGACATCCAAAAAACTAACCCTGGGAGATGAAGCGCCAAAAGTCATGTGGGCCCCGTTTGGGTAAGTTAGTACATCAACTTCCTGTGGTCGTAACTTTTGCATACGATCTCCGTTTTAGGCATTTGATAGCCTGTTGGAAAGGTATCATCAAGGAGATTCATTTTAGGTGCAATTTCAAAGGAACTTTTATATTTCAAACCTATTTTCCCCAAAAAGCATCGTTTAGGACCTCAAAATGACCTCGGAAGTTAAAAACTGCTAAAAATAGTAAATTACCAAAATTGCTAGAAAACGTTTTTGAGCTAGTTGGAAAAGGTGGGTGGCCACCGATATCCGCCGAGATCATGGTGAGCTAAATCCTTCACTCAGTACTACTACTTCTTCTCTTGATGAGCAAGCCAACTCTAGCATGTCTTTTTCCCTCACCAAAATGGTTTTCATGGGGATGACATTTTGACTTCTACCATGGGGTTCAAGATGAATTGTCTCCTCTTTCCTAGCCCATGTCCATCATAGCCCATTTTCCTTGGAAATTTAGAGCCAATACCCCTGATATGCTTCTCAAATTCACCAAGCTACTCTTGAGAGATTTCTACAAAAGGTGAGCTTACTAAGGTGGCCTCAATCATGGTGCTAGCATCTGCAGTGGAAATGGAAGGTTTCCTTGGTGCTCTGTTCTCTTGGACAACTACTTGAAGCATTACCAAGGTATTATCCTTCTCTTCCAAATCTTGCTACAATTGAGCCATCATCTGTGTGAGCCTATCCTCTTTCCAGTTATCCATTTGGATGAAATTCTCACCAAGGTATACAAGTTGTTCTCTATGCTTATCCCAATGTGTCCTCACTACAATGAGGGAGTCTTGGTCTTCTTTAAATTTTTTCTTAAGAAATGGAAACAATTTGGTAGAAGTCTCCACGTGTTTCTCCATCTCTGTCATCCTCTAGTTAAACATATTAACCCATTCCTTCAAGCTCTCATTCTCTTCTTGAAGCTCATCATTTCTGGCCCTTATGTCTTCCAAATTATCTCTGCTTTCCTTTACCATTTCGCGGTCTGCAATCTTTTTTTCACATTTCTGGAAGTGGTGTCTCGATCAAGGATGCAACTGCTATAATACCATATGATCTGTAATCGAGGGCCTCATAGCCCACTCGCTTCACCAACATGGATCATGTGAAGAATTTGATTTATGAAATCTATCTCAGCCCTGTATCTTATGAGAAAGGTATTAAATCTTTATAGCCTACACACATCAATCACCCAATTCTCTAAGTGTTGGCTATAGTGCTCAATGCATTTCTGAGTGCAACCACTCTCTAGATTCTTCTTTGATCAACTCACTCATTCTTATGGGTTGCATCATAGTGAATGATATCATATGGAGAGGCCCTAGTATGATACACAATACCAAGATCCAATTTCCCATTGAGAGGCATCTCGTCTTTGATATCAATTATTTCATTAGAACCCTAGATTCCAAACAATTCTTTCTCAACACATCATAAAATAACTTGTGCAACAATCAAATTATTATTTAATGAATGCATGATCCTAAAATGATATTGAATGGAGGTGACAAAGATATCCATTACTAACTTAAACATCGCCTTATTCATTTCACCATCCATTCATTGTCCACTAAGTATAGTTAACCTTTGTCTAGTAACTATAGCATCATTCAACCATGTTAGTTACTTTCCATATGGCCAACTCTACTGCACATAAACATTACTATACTGCAAGCATATCGTTCGACATCCAAAGAAGAAGTTGGACATGTGGAAAAGAGATAAAATGTACCAGTTATCAAAATGGAAATGACTATACCATGAGCCAAGCCAATGAGGAAAAATTAGCAGAGGTTATAACTGACCTAAGGTATATTCTTTGGAGAGCTCTAATACCATATTTAGAGCTTGGGATATTGAGGCGTTACACCAAATGCTCAAGGTGGTTTAGGGTTAGGTCTTAGCATGTCAACTAATAAATGAAACATATCATGGTTATTCTATGAGTACAATGAAGAGTGGGTACTCTCCTTTGGCTAGAGCTCACACTCATATCTTTGGACAACAAGATGAACCTTTTTGGAATCTATCCAAGCTAGGGTTCACACTCATATCATTTTCAATGAAGAAGAAGGGTGTGGAGGCTCTTGTATGCTAGGGTTTGAGTGTATATACATTTGGTTAGTAAGGGACCATTCAATAGTGCCCCCAGTTGCTAGGGTGAGGTCGCATGCAGTGTAGACAACAAATACATAAGGGATGGTATGCCTAGCTGGTGGAGTGGATTCATGTGCAATTTACGTAGTGGAATTAATTCATGGAAGTAAGTAAATAAAACATGGGAAGGATATCTTCATGAGATATGCACCCGACAACTAGTTAAATGCCCAACAACATGAAAAACCTCTCAACAAACAATCTAAATTCCCAACAAGATGGAAAACATCTCACATAGTATAATAAAAGAATATGCAACCAAGAAATCTTCCTGCACTCAAATTAGGTACAAATAAACCATTAGAGAGTTAACTAGCAAGCTTTAAATAAATACAATAGATAACTTAACCACATCACATAGAGGAAACACATATTAAGGCATGACCTTTTTTTTTACCCTAGAACCCAATTGGGAAAACCAATCGAATGATGCTCAATATTCTTCTTTCTGCAAGTCTGCAAGTTTTTACAATGCTCTCCTCCTCCATGGCCAAAATCCCTTTGGAAATGAGCGAGAGTGGAGAAATAGGGAGAGCTAGGGGCTAAGGGAAGGCCAACATCCATAACTCTTCACTTCCCATTCCTTAGCCTTCTCTCCTTTTTTTTTTTTACTAGTCATCTTTAAGTTACTTTTCTTTAACTTTTATCTTACATCAATATTTATCTTATTCCACGTAAGCTTGCATTGTTTTATTTGGATTTCATAACATTGATTGTTTGTCAATTTGTTTTGTGAGTACTGAGTCTTATCCACTCTTCAGTTCTGATCCATTTCATATCATTGGAGGAGATGATCCATTGGAGGGACAATATATTTATCTTTTTCAGTGGATTTATTCAAATTTCAGAAACCCTCACAAAGACAAATCTCACCTGTCTTTTTCCTTATGGGTATCAGGTTTTCCACCCATGCAGAATGCCTTACCTGGAAGATAATTTTTGCATCTAATAGTATTTTAAGTTCCTTCTGAATTAAAGGTTTGAGTGAAGGGTGAAACTTTTGTAATTTCTGATGGAACGGTCTGACATCATTCTTTAGGGGTATTGTGTGTTAATGTATGATCCTTGTGTCGTAAGTTTTAAGATCTTGATAAGACCATGAAAATGTGTCTTCATGTTCTTTGAATAGCTTGAGATAGGCCATTTTTTCGTCTACAAATAACGGTTTTTCAAGACTGATGTTCCTGGGGTTCTCAGTAGTACCTAAATTTATTACTTCATAGCCTAAACTAGAGATGCCATTTTGACATTTAATGGACCTTTGAACTTATCCCACAAGTCAAACCAATTTTCAAGATTGATCATCCCTTTGGGCATGGTATGTAATTTACGCTCCACCGTTCTTTCACCACCTTCATCATTTGAAATTTCATACTCTTGTTTTGTTAAGGTAGCTTGAAATTCATCATCATCAATGGCGATATCTCTAAACTTTTCTTCATTAATAAGGAATTATAATATCTAATGATCCCCTTCAAAGACCCTCCAATTTGTGACATTATCAAGGATAGAGGATTTATACAAAATTTTATTGTAAATCTAGTGGCTTCATAGTATTCTAATGGGGACATCCTAGAGGCTGTTGTAGCCAATGAATCAGCCAACAGGTTTGGGATCGTCAAACATAAGTGATATTAAATGCAGAAAAGTTATCGATCAGTCTGTGGACTTCTTGTTGATAATTCTTAAGGTGTGGTGAGTTGCAGTGTATGTAAGTCCTAATTTTCCTAACTATGATTTCATAATCCCCAAAAACTTTAAGCTCTTTTATACTCAAATCAATATCCTTTTTTAGGCCTTAAAACAAAGCTCCATATTTGGTCATGTTATTTGTAGAATAAAATTCTAGTCTATAATATAAAAAGCTATGTCTACCATTCGGGTCTACAGAAACACACCCAACATCTTCCCTTTCTTGAGATTTAGATTTGTTAGAGAATAGTGTCCAAATATTAGGAATAGTGCTCAGTTCTAGCTTATCTTTTAGATTTTTTTTTTTTCTATTTTTTTTTGTTTTTTTCTGAAGTGTTATTTACAATATTTACAATTGATCTTTTACAAATACAACTCTGACATGAAATAAAGTATTAAGGTTATTATTTTATGAAAATATTCTTATAAGTATTCTTCATTAAGGTTTTTTGAACAAATATAATATAGTAATCTAACATTATTTTATTAAAATACTCTTTATCAAGGTCTATTTAACAAATAAAAACAATTAAACTATTTTTTTTTTTTAAATATCATTTCTATATTAAAACATAGTGAGAATGAAAGTAGCAAAGTTTTTTATGATGTAAAATGAAAAACAATTTTTTTTGGAATTCTCAGTATATAAAGAAATTAGATCTAGTTTTCAAAATATTTGTGATAAAATTGAACTCAATAAACTGTTAACTGGTAAAAATAAAAATAAAATATGAATTTTCATTTCTTAAGTTATTTAATCATATAAATAACTTGATAAATCAAAGTAATTAATTAAAATTTATAAATATGATAGAGCAACATTGATCTCATTTAACATTAATCATCATCAAATCATTATGATTTTCATAATACATAAAACAAAATATCAAGTTCATTACTAAAGTCCCATCAATGGAGGTAGCTTCTTCATAGTAAGGATGAGACCAGGTGAATCATTAAGATCAATGAGATTTCTCCCATTTGTAGAATAAACAAATGAATTCAATAAAAGGAGATATGGAAAAAAAGAGATGTTCTGGTCGGTGGTCGTCGACAAGACAATCGATAGTCTTCCACTATCTAAAAAGGCTGTGTACCGATTCTCCCATGTGAAGAAACCATGAGATGTACCGAAAGACTGAAAAAGGAAATCAACGAGAATTTGTGAAAGAGAAATCTCCACACTTCCATTGAAAAAAGTGTGGAGATTTTCAATGGAAAGAAAAATATATGTGTTGGTCGGTGGTCGTCGTCAAAAAAATTCGAAAGTCTTCCACCATCAGGAAATGTCGTATAGATGTGAAAAAGCATGGGGAAATTCTTAAATACATAGCCATTCTCCCATTTGTGGAATACACAGCCATTCTCCCATTTGGGGAAAAAAAATTCGAAAGTCTTCCACCATCAGAAAATGTCGTATATATGTGAAAAAGCCTGGCAAAATTCTTAAATAATAAATAGCCATTCTCCCATTTGTGGAATACACAAACGATAGACACTGTGAAAAGAGAAATCAATGGGAAAATTGAAAGACGTCAGAAATGGCCATATGAAGTGCAGCACAGAGATGAAGAAAGCGCGTGGAAATTCTTTCATGATTATGATTTTAGGAACATAATAGGTAAGAGGAAAGTAAAGTTCATGGGGAATAGAATTAGGTAGAAAAGAACACCAAACCCTAACTTAATAGTGGATGAAGAGGTGGGTAAATTAATCTCATAACTAGGGGGCAGAGAGTCAAAGTATGTCAAGTTAATAGATCTTTGTTTCCATGTAAAGGAAGTGACATCCAATTTAGGAAGGAAAGAGAAAGCTGGGAAAAAATATCAAAAGTTAGAAGTTATTGAAGAAAAAAAGGGAAGTTGGAACTTCCTCCAACCCCATTTCCTACCTGATTTCCTTATAAGGATGCTTGGGTTGAGTTTTTGATATGTTGTTTAATGTTTTTTTTATGAAAAAAATGCTTTCAATGTTAGTTTTTTTGGTTTTTAGCTTAGAGTTTCATTATTACCAATTATGTTGTTACTACATACACATTAAGGTAATATATCGTTGTATATTAAAGAAATATACAAATTAAAATAAATACAAATAAAATTATAAAAAAGAAGAACAATAAAAATATTTTTTTTAGTTCACTAAAAGATGAGGTTTCCAAAAGTTTAATGAATTAAAAATAATAAAGAAGAGAGGTTTTAATAGAAAAATATAGAGAAGTAAGATTTAAACATTTCAGACATAAGAAATAGAATAAGAAATAGAGAATGGTAAAAAAAATTAGTGAGAATAAAACTACATAAAAGAAAAAAGAAAAGGAAAAAAAAAAGAAAAAAAATGATATTATAATTAATAAGTATTTAAGACATTAAGCAACAGGGAGAAAAACCAAATAGGGTTAGAGTACTTAGAAAAACATGTTAGAAAATAAGATAAAATAATTGAAAAGAATAAATCACTCAATAATATAAAATAATTTAAAAAGTAAATAAAGAGAAGTTTAAAAGCTTATAAAAGGTAGGAAAAAAGAATTAGTAAAATGAACAAACTCTAATTAAGAAAGATAGAGAAAAGGAAGAGGAAGGTGATGTAGTCTTGTGAAGAAAGACAAAGACTTTGAAGGACATGAAAAAGGGGGTTGATGATGGAATATAATATAAAGAAAAGGAGAAAAGTTAAATTAATAAATATTGAGAAAAGGAAAAGGAAAGTGAGTGGGTATTATGAAGAATTATAAAGATTTTGAAGGATATAGAAGATTTTGAGGGACGTGGAAAAAGGGGTTAAAAAGGGGTGTAAGAAAAGGAAAGAGAGTTTTTAATGATTATGAAGGTGGTTAAGGATATGATAAGAGAGTTTTCAATATTATGAAAGTGGTCAATGATTAGGTGTCAAGTTTGGGTAGGTGCATTGTCATTTTCATTGTTATTAAGGTGCTTTTTAATCTCAACAAGTTCTCTAATAATTTCATGGAGTAATATGGAGTTTCAAAAAAAAGTTTAGTTTAGTCTAAGCAAATGTGATGTTTGGTGTGGATAGATCATTTAACAATGGTAAGTTTTATGGTGTTATTATGATAGTTGCTATCTATATGTTCATTTATTGTGTAGAGAGATGCT
>ML787760.1:377367-389885 GCA_009831015.1 Picea engelmannii | reverse complement strand
CATCTTGGAATTGTACATTTATGTGGGCATAAGGAGGTTTCCCCCTTGAAGAGGCTTATTATCTGAATTTCTCTCTTTTTCAAGGTGTTGAGTACTTATTCTGAGGTTTTTCTATGCTATATTGATATTTGGTTCTTAACAACATACATTTGAGACAATACTCCTCTGTTATATTCATTCAACAATAATATACATGGATTCATACACTGCTTCTCCAACACTCTACAACATATACAATAGGTTCAACTTCTCCTCAACTATCATCTATCAACAACTTGTTAGCACCGGAAGTCACTCCTAGATTGCGGCAGGAGTAAGCCTAATACCAATCAGTTTTATTTGTCATGAATAAATAAATTGGGGTGGTCAAATGGGCGCAAATACAGAAGAATACTGTTTTAACTTAGAAAACTGGATTGACGTGCATGAGCAGGTGAGGTCTTAATTTAACTTCAGATAGTAAGTTGTAGTAAGGGTGAGTAGGAGGAAGACTTCGGTGAGAAAATTCAATGGTCTGCAATAGGCATCAAGCTTCCAAAAACCCAAAGAGGGAAAACTTAAACACATGAACTTCTTGTATTCAAATTACAAGAACACTAAAAGAAATCATAACAATGTTACCATAAAACATTTATCATAACATAGTCACAATGATTCATGTGAATCAGTCAATAATGAACTCTTTCAGTATTAGATGGAAAAAAGAGCGAGTAGGAAAGATGACTATCATTAGACAAGAAGTCTCAAAGACCATGCATAACTAGAAGCCAGAGTGTTCATTAAAACTTTACAATACGGGAGCTATGCTCTACCATCCACATCTTTACAAAAATATTAAAACTGAGTATATATACTCAGAGCAACTCGCCACTGACAACAAGAGAGTTGCTGAGCCATTAAATTTCAAGTAAGTGTGTGCAAGCTCTTCTTGACTGACAGGAACATCAGATTGACATGGCTCTTGCAGGGAGACCTACACACAAGGGTACCACAGGTTGACTGCACCAGACTTTCCATGCCTTCCATTTATGGATTGAGTTAAGGTTTCAACAACCTGCTAAAAAATCATTAACTGCTTTCATTCATGGCGGATGGTCGAGGCTTCATGTACCAGGGATGACCACGCGCTAACTATCCAAGGCTTGGAGAATAGCCTCCTTTTCTTTTGGCTCAGCCCTCAATGTAACCTAGGGCCATGAACCTGCACCTATTTTCAAACACACTTCAACATTTTTCCTTTCGGGGATTCCTGCATGTTGTGTCCAGGATCCATGATACCCGACGTCGCAAAATCACCCTGTCCAAACCAACGGCTCGATCTTTCCTTGGAATTGACGACCATGATTATCTCCTTAGCTAGCTCTTAGCCATCTATGGACTGAACAAGCGCTTATATTTCTTCTGGACCTACTTTCCATGAGACTATGGGCTGTGACCCTACCCTGAAACTAAAGGCGCTCCATGAATATTGCGTATCGACGATGGGAAGGAGTGAACTCCTCACCATCGAGAATCTTGATTTCCGAAATCGCGACGGGGCTACATTTTATTGGCACCTCCCTTACCCCTTGTCCATATGATCACCATCTAGAACCATGGGCCCATCCCTGATTCTTTCACATTTTGCATTTCAGGCTATGGGTGTATGCATTGACAAGAACCCCGAAACGCCGATTCCCAAAAAGTTCAATATGCCACCACCTATCCCCACGAGATCAGACGCCCCCCTATAATCTTGGGTTTTGGGACTTCGGTACTTTGGGATTCACGAGTTCTGATGACTCTTCTCCCTTTTCTCTCCCGACTCATGAAATCGCGACTCAACATGACATTATTCCTCGTGCAACTCCATTGACCGCAATTACCTACCGATCGTCGATCTTCTCCATTGATTGATCTTTGCCATTTAATACTGGAGCCACCCGCCTGCTTGCATTTTTAACCTGAAATGGATTTTCTGCATGCTGTACATTGCGCTCATGGCTGCGACCTTGGACAAAATACATTTGATGGGTTTTTTAAGCCCCATTTATTTGCATTTTACACCACAGGCTCGAATCTAGTGAGAAAACACCCCCCTTACAAGAATTGGTGTTAGCATTAGGCTCCATGGGGGATAGAGTCGTCCCTATGATGCTCTAAGAACTCATTCTACAACTTCAGTGCCTTCTGTTGGGCTATGGAGTCAAGCTCAAAACACCCTGCTCAAAGGAGATTATTTATGTACAGTCCTAAACTAATTTGTTTTTTACATGGGGCTAGGTGAAAGTAAACTTCCACCATAGCCATTCAAGTAACTTCCTGAAGGGAAAATCCTTCACTCTGTCAATGATTGGTAACAAATGATGCAACCATGAAAACAGAACAGTTACATCCTTCATCTTTTCTCCAAGGGATGAAGTTGAGATAAAATAGGGTGGCTCCAAAGTATGAAGGAAATGACACTCCATGTAGTCGTTGACAAGCTCATAGAATGAGTGGAAGATTCTAGAAGATGTGTAACATGTAGATTTTTCTGCTACACAACTGCTCACACTGGGCTGAATATATCTAGTAGGCACAGGTGGATGAGAAGCTGATGTAGGTTGACTATTCTCAGGCGATGGTTTCTCTCTAACTGGATCTGAATAGGAGATAAACTGCTCCTCTTGCTTCTCCTCTGGTTCTTCTTCTTTTCTCTCCCAAGGGTCAGATTCATAATCATGATAAACAAGACCCATGGGAAATATTTTCTCTTCAATCCACTGCTCAATGATCTCTGTGGGCCCGAGATGGCTGATATCCTCATAATATTCTTCTTTAACGAACGTAGGATAAGGTTCTGCAGTCTGCTCTTGGAAGTCCTACATATCTAGCTTAGAATATGATTCGTAGCTGTCATATACAGGCTGGCTGCTCCTATGGTCAACAAACTGTGATGTGGGGCTTTGCCGCTCTCATCTAAATAATCATCAAATCTTGGGGTAGCAAGTATGTTAGGAAAAAGATGTAAGGCCTCTACAACTGTGAAATCTTCAACATCAGCCTTAGTAGAGCTGCCATGAACATCCTCTTCAAGGGCTGGAACATCCTCTGTGCTTTCTCTAGATTCTAACATTTCTAGTTTGGCAGAGAGAGATTTAATCATCTCCATAACTTCGCCCAGAGCATCTTCTTCCTCCATATGGTCCTCATCCTTACAGTCTTCAATAGACACAACCATATCTTGATCATGGCCTTCCCATTCCTCACAACAGTTATGACAAATTAACTCAGAGGAGTAGAACTTTTGACAGTGCTTATTGAAAACTGCATGAAAATACTCCAGGGAGGAGATGCTGGTAGGAGGTAAGGAGAAATACCACTCACGAGCATCTTCTGCTAATGAGAACATGAACATTTTCAATAATACATCCTCATGATGTATTCCCCACTGATGCATGAGTTCATGAAACTCATGGAGATGTTGAGTAGGGTTGTCCTCTTTACGCTCTCTAAATATGGGCAATAATCGCCCTATTCATTTGGAGTAGGGAAAACATTAGAAAAACTAAGAACAACCGAAAAATTAAAAGGAGCAAACCTTCGAGCCAAGATCCTTTCCATTTCAAAACAACGGATTCTCCAATCGATCCTTTAATCACAGAGTCACTAGGTGAAATATGCACAACTCTAAATGTGTTTGATCTTTGTTAACCATCAAAGGTTAGATCCTAACGTTGTCGTTACCCCAGGGAACTTCTCAAGTTGAGAAAGTAGCTGTTGAAAACCTTCTTGAGAAAGCTCCTCTGGGTCAGCTTTCAGGTGTGCTAAAAGTAGCCACATCTGAAACAGTGAAGTGGAAACATTGGAGTCGCCACAGTGGATTCTCTAGGTGCACAATTGCAATCTTCGATGTACTAGGTTCTAATGCACCCTCAGAACCAGTAAGATTTGTTTATAAACCCAGGGAAAATCTTCAATTCTATCCCCAGCAATGGCGCCATAAATGTTAGCACCAGAAGTCACTCCTGGATTGCAGCAGGAGTAAACCTGATACCCAACAATTTTATTTGTCACGAATAAATAAATTGGGGTGGTAAAATGGGCGCAGAACCAGAAGAATATCGTTTTAACTTAGAAAATGGGATTGACGTGCATGAGCAGGTGAGGTCTTAATTTAACTTCAGACAGTAAGTTGTAGTAAGGGTGAGTAGGAGGAAGAATTCAGTGAGAAAATGCAAAGGTCTACTATAGGCATCAAGCTTCCAACAACCCAAAGAGGGAAAACTTAAACACAATAACTTCTTGTATTCAAATTACAAGAACACTAAAAGAAATCATAACAGTGTTATCATAAAACATTTATCATAACACACTCACAATGATTCATGTGAATCAGTCAATCACGAACTCTTCAGTATTAGAGGGAAATAAGAGTGAGTAGGAAAGTTGACTGTCGTTAAACAAGTCTCAAAGACCATGCATAACTAGAAACTAGAGTGTTCATTAAAAATTTACAATATGGGAGCTATGCTCTACCATCCACACCTTTACAAAAATATAAAAACTGAGTATATATGCTCAGAGAAACTCACCACTGATAGTAGGAGAGTTGCTGAGCCATTAAATTTCATGTAATCATGTGCAGGCTCTTCTTGACTGACAAGAACATCAGATCGACATGGCTCTTGTAGGGAGACCTGCACACAGGGGTACCACGGGGTGACTGCACTAGAATTTCCACGCCTTCCATTTATGGATTGAGTTGATTTTTCAACAACCTGCTAAAAAATCATTAACTTCATTCATTCATGGCGGATGGCCAAGGCTTCATGTACCGGGGACGACCACGTGCCAGCTATCCAAGGCACGGAGGGTAGCCTCCTTTTCTTTTGGCTCTACCCTCAATGTAACCTAGGGCCATGACCCTGCACTTGTTTTCAAACACATTTCAACATTTTTCCTTTCGGGGATTCCTGCATGTTGTGTCTAGGATCCCCGATACCCGGCATTGTGAAATCACCTTGTCCAAACCAACGACTTGATATTTCCTTGGAATCAATGACCATGATTATATCCTTAGCCAGCTCTTAGCCATCTGTGGACCGAACAAGTGCTTATATTTCTTCTGGACCTACTTTCCATGAGACTATGGGCTATGACCCTGCCTTGAAACCAAAGGCGCTCCATGAATATCACGTATCGATGATGGGAAGGAGTGAACTCCTCACCCTCGAGAATCCTGATTACCGAAATCGCGACAGGGCTACATTGTATTGGCACCTCCCTTACCCCTCGTCCATATGATCACCGGCTAGAACCATGGCCCCATCCTCAATGCTTTCACATTTCACATTTCAGGGTTTCAGGCTATGGGTGTATGCGCTGACGAGAACCCCAAAACACTGATTCCCAAAAATTTCAATATGCCGCCACCTATCCCCACGAGATCAGACGACTCTCTGTAATCTCGGGTTTCGGGACTTCGATACTTTGGGCTTCACGAGTTATGATGACTCTTCTCCCTTTGCTCTCCCAACTTGCAAAATCATGACTCTGCATGATGTTATTCCTCGTGCAACTCCATTGACTGCAATTACTCGTCGAATGTCGATCTGCTCCAACGATTGATCTTCGTCGTTGAATACTAGAGCCGCTCGCCTGCTTGCATTTTTAACCT
The DNA here is from genome assembly GCA_009831015.1 of Picea engelmannii. Taxonomy (NCBI): domain Eukaryota; kingdom Viridiplantae; phylum Streptophyta; class Pinopsida; order Pinales; family Pinaceae; genus Picea; species Picea engelmannii. The sequence continues at coordinate 384,244 of ML787760.1, read as the reverse complement.
GAAATGAATTTTTTGCGTGCTGCACATTGCGCTCATGGCTGCGACCTTGGACAAAATGCATTTAATGGGTTTTTTAAGCCCCATTTCTTCGCATTTTATGCCACGAGCTCGAATCTATTGTGAAAACACCCCCCTTACAAGAATTGCTGTTAACACAACTCATTTACAACTAGAGAGCCAATAACAACTACAATGGAAATCTACACAATATATTCAATAACCTCCTCTCGGAAACATTACAAAGATTTATACAAGAGGGGCTCTTCAAGCCTTTCCCTCCAACTACTCTAGGCTATCCTATAGAAATAAAAAATTTCAACTACTTAATATTTATTACAATAAATATTCGAGTTAGACAGATAAGAGCGAAGCTCCAGATCTGTACTACAATCTTCAACATTAAAGAAAAATGCATTCCCTCATCGATATTATGAGATGGCTCACCCTCCAAGCATTAAAGATGTTCATAAATCAAAATCTTTTTCAGATATTACATTAACATGCCAACTTTGGAATTCAAAATATTTCAAAATACACACTAGTGTTCCCAACTGTCCTCCACACGCTCTTTGCCGGTGATGCTCCTGCATCATACTCCTCTGGATAAAAAATTCATGGACTCCTATCCATGAGCTCCTGCATCGACCTTCCATGCTTCTGGATGTCCGCTTCACTTACCCAACTTGCATCCTCTATCTAGTGTCCTTTCCACTTTACCAAATACTCAAAATACGTCTTCCTTCAGGTCTTCTTGCCAATCCTCTGATTAATGATCTTTTCAATTTGTGGCTTCTCTGCTACAAACATATGCTTCTCCCATTGAATCTTCTCTCGATCTTCTGAGCCTTTAGCTCCATATTTCCTGTAAGGATATAGGTCTACAATATTGAATATGGGTGATATTCCCACATCCTCTAGAAGTTCTATTTCATAATCATTCTCAACAAATCTTCTCAGTATTTTTCATGGTCCTATCTTCTCCAGCTTCAACTTGTTCTATGTTCCTCTCAGAAACCTCTCCTTTATTAAATGTGCTAGAATTTGATCTCCAACCTCAAATTGAAGTTGTCTCCTATGCTGATCAACTATGTGCTTATACTCACTGCTGCTCTTCTATAATTGTTTCTTAATTTGATCATGAATCTTGCTGCATTTCTGCAGCAAAGTCTTCAACTCCAATGCTCCTAAACTCATTCTGCTCCAGGTCTCTTAACTCTGACACTCACCGTGGATTCATTCCATACACTATTTGAAATGGAGTTTTTCCCGTACTTCTGTTTATCGAGTCATGAAAACTCCGCTTGTGCTTGAATCTAATCCCATTGACTATGGTGTTTAGTGACCAAACTCCTCAACAAATCTCCTAAAATTTGATTCACCACTTCAGTCTGTCTGTCTGTTTGTGGATGACATGCATAACTAAAAGATAGCTATGTCGCCAACTTCTTCCACAATGTCCTCCAGAAATGACCAACAAATTTGGTGTCCCTGTCTGAAACAATTCTTTTGGGAAATCCATGGAGTCTCACAACCTCTTTGAGAAACAAATTTGCAACGTGCGTTGCATCACTAGTCTTCTGACACAGGATAAAGTGTGCCATCTTCGAAAATCTATCAATTACCACAAATATGGAATCACTTCCTCTTTGTGTTCTTGGCAATCCCAACACGAAATCTATGCTTATTGCATCCCAAGGCCTCTCTGGAATAGGCAATGGTTGATAAAATCTAGTGTTCTGTCTCTTCCCCTTTGCATACTAACAAATCTTACATCTATTTACGGACCTATTTACTTCTACCCTCATACCTAGCCAATAATATGAACCATTAAACTATGCAAACGTTTTTTCATGGCCGAAATGGTTGGCTAGACCTCCACTATGTCTCTCTTTCAACAAATTCTCCCTCACCGAACATTGTGGTATTCACAACTGGAATCCTTTGAACAACAACCCATCCTGAATCATATATTTGTCCCACTGGATTCTGTCTCTGAGCACAGTATTCACACAAGCTTCATACGCTTCTCTGGAATCTGGATCACTATGGTACATTTCCTTAAGGTGTTCAAACTCCGAAGTTTTCACTTGGAATTCCTGCAGAATCAAACTTCTCCTACTCAATGCATCAACAACCTTGTTATCATTACCAGAAATATGTTTAATGACAAAAGTGAAATTTTGCATAAACTCTATCCACTGAGCATGTCTCTGGTTTAATTTCTCTTGTCTGGTTATGAATTGTAAAGCTTGATTATCGCTATACAAAACAAACTCCTTTGGTACAAGATAATGCCTCCATTTATTCAAAGCTTGGATTATGGCATAAAACTATTTTTCGTATGTGGAGTACTTCCTTTTAGCTTCGTTCAAATTCTCACTAAAATATGCAACAGGTCTGTTATCTTAGCTTAAGACCGCTCCAATTGCGACTCCACTCGTGTCACACCTTACTTGAAATGTCTTCCCGAAATCTAATAAAGCCATAATCAATTTTTCCATTATCTGCTCCAATATATTGAAGCTCTTCCCAACCTCTTCGGTCCATTTGAAAGACTTGTGTCTTTTCTTCACTGTATCCATCATTTGAGCACTAATCCCGCTAAAATTTCTGATGAACTTTTGGTAAAAACTTGCCAATCCATGGAATCTTCTTACCTCAAAGATACTCTTTGGTGACGACCATTCTCTGATTTCTTTCACCTTTTCGGGATCCATATTCAATTCATTTGAAGAAATCACAAAACCCAAATATATGAGTTTTGTCTTCATGAAAGAGGATTTTTTCAAATTAATCAACAACTTCTCTTGATGAAACCTCCTCATCACCAATGTTAAATGCCTCAAATGCTCTTCTTTAGTCTTGCTAAAGACTAGTATATCATCTATATATACAATCACAACCTTACCAATGAAATATTTCAATACTTCATTCTTCAACCTCATAAAAGTACTAGAGGCATTTGTTAATCCAAATGACATAACAAGCCATTCATACAATCCCTCATTTGTCTTGAATGTTGTTTTCTACTCATCGCTTTCTCTCATCCTTATTTGGTGATATCCGCTTTTCAAATCTACATTTGAAAAATAGTTCTCTCCAGTCAAACAATCCATCAAGCCATCCATCCTTGGCAATGGAAATCTGTATCTGATGGTGATCTTGTTTATGGCCCTGGAGTCTGTACACATTCTCCATCCTCCATCCTTCTTCGTACTTAATACAATTGGTACTGCACATGGACTCAATCTTTATCTAACCAATCCTTTGTCTAACAGATCCTGAACCTGTCTTTTCACCTCATTCTCTTGAGGTGTCAACTTGTATGTGGCTTTATTCGACAATATTGCTCCTGGTATCAAATCAATGTGATGGATGATACTTCTGATAGGTGGCAATGATCTTGGCAACTCATCCACTACTATGCCAACAAAATTCTCTAACAGTTTCTGAATTTCCTCAGGAAAATATTCCACAGAAGTACTTGTAAGGATAACTCAACTTCCTCACTAGAACAATCTGCATCTCCCGTTCCTTCTTAACTTCATTTAGTAGTTCCTTCCCACTCATGAGAAGTATGCTCGTGCTCGCTTCATCCTTCACTTTTTTTTCTTCAATTGGCAGCAACATGTGTGTCCTACCATTCTTCTCCAAGGTGTAAGTATTTCTTCTTCCATCATGGATGACATTCCTATCATACTACCATGGTCTTCCCAACAAAACATGACATACATCCATGGGAATCACATCACACAATATTTCATCTCTATATCCACCTATTTTAAATTTAACAAGGAAAAGATAATATTCTTTTCCCACCCGTCTTTTTTTGTTTTTGCGTAGGCAAATGAATGCTATGATACAAGAGAGGAAACAAATGTCGCAATTAAGAAACTATCTCCAAACAGTGGAACATACCTATGCTCAATGCAATGAAGTACATGTGGGGCATGGACACTCGGGGGAATGTTTCCTCTTAGGGTACAGGGTGTCAAGATGTAAAGGCTATAAACAAGGTTATGCTTGGCTTAGTGATGCAAATTACTGAGGTAAGAGGCTCATAACAAGAAAGCGAGAATCGACAATAGGCTCAATACTGCAAGCAGGAGGATGAAATGCAATTACAACATAACTCCAAAGAATGTCCTTTTTCGTAAATTTAGTCCCCTATGCCCGAAAAAGTATAAAACAATACCCAAGAGAAGTCTTGTAGCCAATGCCGACGAGAGTGTTCCTTTTTTGAAGTTAGTCTAGTTGTTCCGAAAAAGGGTTAAACTTACACCAAATAGACATCCTTTCAAAGCCATTTAATGAGTGTGAACGAGACAAGTTCACTCAACAATCTTTTTGCTTTTGAGAGAGTAAGAAAAGAAATTAAACAAGACTCAGTTGGAGTCCCATAGATGAAGGTCAGAATGCTTATGAGTAAAAATATGAGGTTTGAACGCAAAGTCATATCAGAACTATAAGGGACTCTCGGTCCTACTGAATAATTTCCGCATGGGCACCAAATGGCATAAATGTTATAAATAGGGCATCCATGTTTGGTAAGCCTCTACCACTCAATAACGACACTTGCAGTAGCAGTAAGAAGGTTTTGTGTCACTAATAAATGGGTTCGTACCTAAGGCATATGGATCACAGTCATAGGAAAATGAAAATATGAAAAATGGATCGAGAACCTATCCTATATGCTACTAATAGAAAATACTTGTTGAAGGCACGAACGAGCGATATGATGCTAGAAATCGCAAAAATCCTTGGACAAAACCAACTCCTTCCATTGCACTATTAGTCCACTAGGTAAAAAATTAGCATAAACTATATAAAGTGGATAAAATTTTTCTACTAATAGTAAAAATGAATAATTTTACCATACCATTTGAGTTTTTTACCCACATAGTGCATTTTATACCATTTTTCCCATGATCTTCAAGTGCCGATTACGGGAGCTACGATCAACGAAATTGACAACCGTCTGGACCAAGTAAGTGCCCCTCCCATCCTCTTCATTTCTAGTGGTTTAAATTTCCAATTTAGTGCTTAGTTTTTGAGTTTTATAGGGCACAATATGTGAATTAGGGTGTACGGGAGATATAGTTTATCAAGTCGCATATGTGGAGACATGTACGCAGGAAAAACAAATCCTGCCCATGTATATGTGGCCCTACACGCGACTGTTAACACTGCAACTCGCGTACAAGTCCCCAAACAAGTTTTTTAATGAATTTAACTCAAAAAATGATTTTCCTTTGACATGATGGTGCTTGAATGGAGAGAGAGGGAGCATGATGAGGTGGATGTAACAATGGAAAGAGATGCAGGGTCCTAACTATCTCTAAAAAGATGTGGTCTTTATAAATTTTGGGCTCTCAAAGGGTTGAGGGCTCAAGTGAGGTTACTCCAAATTCTTGTAAACTATTGGGATACAAAGTAATAGGCCTTAAATCTCGATGGAAAACCATTGAGGATTGAAGTAGATGACATCTATTTTATCGCAGGATTGTCTCGTTGGGGCGAGGTGGGAATCTCAAATCCCAGGGGGCTGGGGGTGGTATGAACATAGAATATTACATTGCCACCCACTGTTTTGCAGGAACAGATAAATTAGGAATCCAACTCCCCATCAGGGCGATCGAAAACCTGAGATTAAATATTGTCGTTCTTGTTCTTACATGGATCTCTGGGTCGGCCTCATTGCACCATGCTTCAAGGCCACTCATGTTCTATGCAGTGGAGTGTTTATGACCCACTTTTTATGACTGGTGCACCTCACTACCGACTAACATGAAGAGTTAGCCAATGGATTGCAAATAAGGGAGAAAAAGAAACTTTAGGTTTGCATCCATCTTGTGTAGCTTTTTATTTGAGCGGGTTCTAGTTTTGAGCCCTAGAGTGGATATCATTCCACCCGGACCGTGTGATCCAACCATGTCATAGTGGATCGACGTGATGAGGCGGTTAGGAGGTGGTAGGGTGCCAACCCCCTACAATGATGAGTTTTTTTCTAGTGGCATCGAAAGGTGATAGCCATTGACGACTACCCCTTGTAAGTTTTAAACCTATGAAGTAAACCAATGCATATATATTCTTAAGCAAAACAAAATTTAATCAATGGCTCATACACATAGTACACATAGATTTATACCGGAAACCCTCAATCGGGGAAAACCTCTCTTATATTCATTATATCGAATTTCACCATTCACCATACAATATATACAATTTTTTTAGGTATTCCGTAGATACCAAAATCCTAATCCCTTAATCCGAGATTAATTTAGAAAACTGCTAAAAATAGCAAAAACCGCCCAAAAAACAAATTTTGGGGCACTTCCCCAAACCTCGAGCTACCGCCTGGTGCCGAATGTTATGTGTAATCAGGGGGAGCATACCTGGCCTCCCATGGGACCCCCCTAGGAAGCGCCTAATGCACACAACACAAAGAGCACTACTAGAGGGATTGTCAGACGCAGTTGTCGAATCTGACACACCCACACACACACATGAAAAGAATATAACACATACCCAACATTCTCCCACTTGTTGTTTTCTTTGCATCCAGGGGTCCATAAGATTATATAGTCATCAATCCAGGGCAACATTGCCCATTGTTACTCTACACTAGGAGAAATTTTCTATGCTCATAGACTTTGTCAATGAATCTGCAACATTCTTCAAAGTGTCAACCTTTTCCAGCAACACCTTCTTTTCCTCAACCATGTCTCTCACAAAGTGATACTAAACATAAATATGCTTTGTCTTCAAATGATAAGATGGGTTCTTTTCCAGGAATATTGCACTCTGACTGTCACAATCTAATCTCACTGCTTGTTGTACCAACCCAATACTTGAACACAATCTCTGTAACCATACT
>ML787760.1:345250-376372 GCA_009831015.1 Picea engelmannii | reverse complement strand
TGATTCAACCAGAGTTTCCTATTTGCACGATCTCTTTTAATTTCCATTCCCAGAATGAAGTTAGCAGCACCGAGATCCTTCATGTCAATTTTGGAGGATAGCTGCGATTGCACCTCCTTGATAACATCCATGTTATTTCCTACCAACAACATGTCATCAACATACAACACTACATAAATGAAGTGATTACCAACCTRCTTGGAATATACACAGTGATCAACCCTGCTTCTCACAAATCCCAATCCAAGGATGTATGTGTCAAACTTTTGGTACCACATCCTAGGTGATTGCTTCAGACCATATAGTGACTTATTTAGCTTAAATACCAACTCTTTCTTTCCCTTCACTACAAAGCCTTCTGGCTGCTTCATGTAGAATTCTTCTTCCATATCCCCATGTAGGAATGTTATCTTCACATCCATTTGTTACACTTCAAGATCAAAAGCAACAGTAATAGATAAAATAAATCTAATAGAAGTTAACTTAGCAACATGAGAAAAAATATCACCAAAGTCAATTCCCTCTACCTGGGAATAAACTTTTGCTACTAACCGAGCTTTGAATTTCTCCACTTTTCCTTCAGCATTAAACTTCTTCTTAAACAACCATTTGCTACCAACATATTTTCTTCCAGCTGGAAATTCAACTATATCCCATGACTCATTCTTATCCAAGGCATATATTTCTTCAACCATGGCCTTCTTCCAGAGTTTACTATCCTCTTAATTCATTGCTTCCCTGACAGTTCTGGGATCATCATTAGTAATAGATAAAGAAAAATTGGAACGGAAATCAGGTGGACTATACCTTTCTGGTTACCTTCTTTCTTTTACTGATCTCCTCAATACTGGGATATGAGGTTCTTATTCTTATTCTACTTCATCTTCTTCAAATGATTCAGATTTTGCATCATCCAACACAAGCTCTATTTTCTCAGGTTCTTATGGCCTTGGTAGGAATTCTTGTTTGGAAACATCTTTTACCTCTCTGAAAATAACATCTCGACTGTAAACAATATTCTTGGTATATGGGTTCCAAAGCTTATAACCTTTCACACCATCTTTATAACCAATAAAAATACACTTTTCAACCTTTTTATCCAGCTTACTCCTATTTTTCTTTGGAACATGTACATAAGCATCAAAACCAAACACTCTAACATGTTGAAGAGAGGGTTTCTTTTCAGTCCATACCTCGTGTGGAGTTTTATTATCCAATGCTGATGAAGGTGATCAATTAACCAGGTAACATGCTGTACCCACTGCCTCTGCCCATAATTCCTATCCTAACTCGGCACCACTGAGCATGCTCCTTGGTTTTTCCATCAGTGTCCTGTTCATCCTTTCTGCAACTCCATTCTGCTGAGGATTGTATGGAGTAGTCTCCAACCTTGCTATACCACACTTATTACAGAATTCTTTGAATTCATTTCCACAGAATTCTCCACCATTATCTTTTCTCAATACCTTTATTTTCTTTTTTGTCTGATTTTTTACCAGGGCCTTAAACTCTTTAAATTTAACAAATACCTCAGAGTTATTTCTAAGAAAATAAATCCATGTGTTCCTTGAGAAATCATCTATGAATGAAACATAATACACATATTTACCTAGGGATGGAACAAGAACAGGTCCAAACACATCACTGTGTATCAACTCTAAGATCCCCTTTGCTCTTGTAACACCAGATGAGAATCTTATTCGATTCTGTTTACCATATATGCAATGTTCACAAAAATAAAAATCCAGAGTGCAATTAGACATACCTTCAACCATACCTTTACTATGTAGTGTTTGAAGGTCCTTTTCTCCAAAATGTCCCAGTCTTTGATGCCACAACATGGTCTTCTTTTCAGGGGCAATATTAGTCTTTTCTCCTTCATTTCTCTGCTCAGGGACAACAAAAATGTTACACTGATTAGTATAAGTGCTTCCCAACAACTTGTATAGATTTCCACACCAAAATCCCCTCATCAACACCATTGCTCCTCGTACCATCTTGCAAGTGCCCTTTCCCAATTCAATATCCACTCCTGCATCATCCAACTTGCTTACAAATATTAGGCTCTTGGCTAGTTTTGGAATGTGCAAAACCCCAGTGAGAGTTCTAATCCTTTCATATTTTAGCAACAAATTAACCCTTCCACGCCCCATGATTTTTGTTGTCGAGTCATCTCCTAGGAATACATCACCACCATCATATTTTTCATATTCAGAGAACCACTCCCTGTGAGGTGTCATATGGTATGATGCACCTGATTCGATCAACCATACATCACGGTCTACATGTGTACCTATAGATTCCACGTAAACATCACCTCCTTCTTCAGTGGAGGTTTTCGCCTCTTTGGAAGAGGTACTATCAAATACCTTTGGTTTTTCAACCTTCTAAGACTTGCAATCTTCCTTTATAATGCCCTGTTTTACCACACTTCCACCATTTCCTCAAAGATTTTTCTGGAGACTTAGATCTACCTGTAGATTTAGATCTCCCCCTCGAAGGCTTACCAAGATTTATGTCTTGTGTATGACCTCTTACAAATAAAACATCTATGCTATGACTATCCATGATTTTCCACCTCATCTCTTCAGATAACAAGGATGAAACTACATCCTCATACTTCAATGTAGATTGAGTGGTACTACCAATTGCTACAACAAGATTATCCCAAGAGTCCGGAAAATAACATAACAAAGTAATACACTTATCTTCTTATGCAATCGTAATATTAATAGAGACAAGTTGACTTACCAGAGTATTAAAGTCATTTAGATGTTCTGCCACAAAATCTCCATCTCCCATCCTAAGATGATACAACTTCTTTCGAAGAAACAACTTGTTTACCAGGGACTTTGATTGATACAAATTCCCTAACTTATTCCATATTTCCTTGGATGTATATTCTCCCAAGACATTCAACAACACCGAATCTGCCAGGTAGAGTTGAATAGTACTCCTTGCTCTTCTGTCCAACTTCTCCCAATATTCCTTTGACATACCAGTAGGTGATGTACTAGTGGTTTGTGTACTAGTAGGTTGTGGACCAATCGTCTGTGTGCCAGTAGGCTACGTACCAGTAGGCTGTGTACTAAGATTCACAACGATCCATTGTTCTTTGTATACAAGAAGGGCCTCCATCTTGAGCTTCCATAGCTCAAAGCTTTTACCATTGAACTTATCTATCTCGATTCTAGAAGATCTCGCCATTCCTCTTTATACACTCAAATGAACACTGCAAAAGCTCCCACTAAACCTAGGAATATCACAGACCAAAGATAAACTTGATCTATCAAGACTGATCCAAACCTTCAACAACAAATACATCCCTTTGAAGAAAAAAATGATCTTTGATACCACATGTAAGTTTTAAAACCGTGAAGTAAAGCAATGCATATAGATTCTTAAGAAAAACATAATTTAATCAATGGCTCATACACATAGTACACAAAGATTTATACCAGAAACACTCAACCGGGGAAAACCTCTCTTATATTCATTATATCAAATTTCACCATTCACCATACAATATATACAATGTTTTTAGGTATTCCGTAGATACCGAAACCTTAATCCCTTAATCCGAGATTAATTTAGAAAACCGCTAAAAATAGCAAAATCCGCTAAAAATAGAAAAAACCGCACACGACACAAAGAGCACTACTAGAGGGATCGTCAGATGCAGTTGTCGAATTTGACATGCCCACACACACACATGCAAAGAATATAACACATACCCAACACCCCTATGCTGGGATTGATTACAGAGGGGATCCAGATATGCCTCTGCCACCAGGCTCCACCTACGATTATATACATACGAACAATTTTTGTATATTTCATTTTTTTGTGTTTTTCAAATAGAATAAAAAACACAAATATTTTTGTATGGTATAAAGTATTAACAATTACTTTGTCATGCATATGTAGGTCCGCAACAACCAGACGGATTCCCATGACATCGAAGAAGGAACCAGGGAGATGAGCATGCAGGAGATGCAGATAGAGTGATACAAAATGTGTAGGGGAACCTGTCTTGTTTGACACACAAGATTCCTATGGTTCAGGTGGAGGATTTTCTAGAGGCTATGCAACGACAGGTGGTGGGTGTACCTCGTGCATGGGTGCGACTCTTCCGACATCTCGCAAACATCGTACTGTGCTATCATGATATGCATCCGGTGCCACATGTGTAGATTCCATGGACCTATATATACTGGCCATATATGTATTTTGAGGGTGTGAGCCCCATTTTGTACTATGACACCATATTTTTTGAAAATATGAAATATAAAATTTTGGTCCTCAACTTTACTTATATATGTTACAATGTGTACATTGGTGAATTTGTTTTCTTTACTTTAGTTATGTGACAAATGGCAATCTAAAACATAAATAGCATATGCATTAGATACATAATTAGAACTTCTAGGTATATGATTATAATTAATAAAATCAAAGTATTGTTCTAAAAGTCATACCCGTAGGAATTGTCGGAGTAGAGTAGGGTTTTGCACACGGTAACTGTCATTTAACTAACATACGACTAACTGAGAATCTAGGCGAACCTCTAAAGACAAAACACCATGTGAAATCACATTGCGTAATAGTTCTATAACGACGCTATACTCGGCCACATTATTCATTGATGGCTCTAGACAAACTCCATCGAAAGACATCAGTTGGCCCTCGGGTGAGTAAATGACCCACATGACAGAAGCCATGTTCCATGTATGACTACTGGCACCGTCTACAAATCCTAAGTAAACTGAAGACTCCGTTGACATCTGCCAACCAAGGGAAAACCTAATAAGCAAGCCATTGACATAAAGGAAAAGATATATATACACTAATATACACTAGTATACAAAGATTCACGCCCAATATTGTGGGCTTAAGTGAAATATCTTTTTAGGTAGAGCCCATTTATGGGCTCATCCAACATATTCCCTTCATAATCCTCCAATTCATAGGATCCTTTTTCTAAAACATGTCGCACGATATAAGGACCGTGCCACATGGGGTTGAACTTTCCTACCCCCAATGGTTCTTTGGCTTGGTCATACAAGAGGACCAAGTCACCCTTAGTGCACCGTTGAGGACAAACAAACCTATCATACTAAACCTTAACACATCATTTATTCACTTTGATAGCTATAGAGGCATCTCAACGTTGCTCATCTAGGTTCTCTAGGTGTATGGTGCGTTCTTCAAGATCAGATGTGTTAGGTAGGAGCTCAATTTCCAGTTTAAGGGAAGGGATTTCACATTCAATCGAAAGGATTGACTCCACACCATGTATTAACTGAAAGGATAAAAATTGGTGGAAGTCTTAATCGAGGTTCGATATTCCCAAAGCACGATGTAAATCATTAGATTCTAGTTAGATTTACTCTGGCTGACAGTTTTTTGCAAGACGGTCTTGAGAGATTTATTCATAGCCTCTACTTGTCCATTTTCCTGGGGATAATAAGGGGAAGAATGACTATGCTTAAACCCCAGTTTTGATGCTAACTCCTTCATCATTTCATCCTGAAAGTGACTGTGATGATCAGTGACAATATCCTTTGGGATTCTGAACCGGGCTATAATTTGGTTGAATATTAAGAATGTTGTAGTCTTACCATCAAATTTAATGGTAGGCATGGCCTCTGCCCACTTAGTGAAGTAATCCACGTCCATGATAATATGTTGATGCCTCCTAGCCGAAGCTAGGTTATAGTCCATAAAATCTACCCCCAACTTTGTGAAGGGACCAACGATGATGACTGGGTGAAGAGGAGATGGACGCGAGCGCATTTTCCGATAATTTAATGATTAATTAATATTCTATTATAACAAGTTCTAAACATTTCATTATATTTTCTAGGTCATCTAGATTTTATTATTCATATTTTAATTATGCGATGTTCCCTTCAAGACGCACCTCTGTGCTCTAAGGGTGTCACCTGCTTTGACTAGTTTTGGAAGTCTGTCCAACACTTGGAGTCAACACTCCACTTGGTTGACCTTGTGAAAGACTAAGGGATTCTAAGGAATAAGGATTCTGCCTTATTGTGTGCCCCTTAGATTTCCTCGTGAGCGACTGTCTTACCATCATATTTAATGGTAGGCATGGCCTCTGCCCACTTAGTGAAGTAATCCACGTCCACTATAATATGTTGATGCCTCCACAAGGAAGGAGTTCCTCTGAGACCAATTGTCAACACGATTGGTTCCCCAACCTATGAACTAGCCAGGTACGTAGCAAGGATCTTAGGACCTTTGGTTGGGAAGACAGACTCATACATAAAAGATTCAAGAGATTTCGTGGAACTCATAAAAGAGGAGAAAATTGAATCTAAGGATATCCTCATCAACTTTGATGTGGTTTCACTTTTTACGAAGATCTCGTTAAATGAGGCCATTCAAGTTATTAATGAGGTTGCAGACCCTCAAACAACCAAACTAGCAGAAGTTTGTCTAAAATCAACCTTATTTAGTTTCCAAGGAGAGTTTTTCGAACAAACATGTGGGGTAGCCATGGGATCCCCTTTATCCCCAATCGTAGCCAACCTCTACATGGAGAAGTTTGAGAAAAATTCCCTTGAAACATATCCTCTTAAACCATTTAGATGGAAAATGTATGTTGATGATACCAACATCAAATGGCCTCATGGAAAAGAAGAATTAGATAGATTCTTTGAACACCTCAATGGTATTTCAAAAAACATAAAACATAATGGTACACTGGGACACAAGGTCTTCAGGAAGAAAATTCACACAGACAGTTACCTTCATGCGGATTCCCACCACCATCCCTCTCAGAAGATGGGGGTTCTCAACACCATGGTGATAAGGGAAGCAATAATTTCTGACAAATAACATCTTAAGGAAGAAATAGACCACTTAACTAAGGTATTTAAGAACATTGGGTATAGATATGGAGACATCAAAAAGATAATGGATAGGAAGGATAATAGGACCCGTGTACATAATGATCAAACCTCCAACATAAAGGCCTTCCTTCCTTACATTCGGGGTGTCACAAAAAAGATTGCAAAAGTCTTAAAAAAGAAAGAAATTACAACCTCCTTCAAACCCCTAGTTACCATCAGACAAAGAATGAAGTCTGTAAAAGACCCTATAGACCAACAACAAGGAAAAGGCATCTACAAGGTCTCCTGTTCATGCGGGAAATGTTACATTGGGGAAACCATATGATCATTTCAGGTAAGGATTAAGGAACATGGAGCAAACATTAGAAATGAACGCATTCATACCTCAGCCTTAGCAAAACACTCACTTAATACCAAACACCATGTCTGCCTGGAGGATACAAAAATACTAGCAAAAGAGGATCATTACTACATGAGATGCTTAAGAGAATCTCTCAAAATAATCAAACACCCCAACAATATGAACAGAGACGGTGGCCTGGAGGTAAGCAATTTTTGGCACCCATTAATCAACCAACTCAGAAACCCTCATAGATCAAATCAAGTTTGACACCTCCCTTATTCTTGCCTTGCTTGTTTAGGTTTCCCTTTGCTTCACCGCTTAGACTTAGGGGTCTAACTAACCTATTTTACCTTTTTAAAATTTTTAATTATAGGCACCTACTATTTCAAATAATTAAGTCACTTATAACCTAATATGACAATTTAATTTAAAACATTAATATAAACATAAATGAAAAGTACTTTCAAATTAAAACCCTAAAACTTTTCCTTCCTGACTCTTTATGTTTTCCTTGGTATCAGCTCTTAGACTTTGGAGTCTAGCTAAACCGCCTTACCTACTATTATATCCTTAAGTTACCTATAACCTTACCTTATTACACTTATTTATTAATACTCCTATATTCCTACTTTGTTACATCCTAATCAATTTATTCTAATCAACTAAAATCTAAACCTAAAACCCCACCTTTCCGTAAACTATATCTAGTAACTAGTTCACTAAACTTTATTTAAAAACTATAACCCTAAAAACAACCTAACTGCTCCCTATTTTTAAAGCTCTAAACCTAAAAACAACCATAACTAAAGCTCCCTTCTTACTATAATTTAATTAATTAACTTTAAATTTAATTCAATTAATTAAATATTTAATCACATAATTAAAAATACTTAAAACTTAATTTTACTTATATATAACTAAATAACTTAACAAACTTAATAATAAGTTATTATATATTATTATATTATTATTTACTTTAAAAATAAATAAAAAATAAATAAATTAATTTCTGTAGGTTTTTAGACAGTCGACCTAGGTTAAAATCTTTAAAACATCCTGCACAGTAACTATTAATTGATCGAGATCAACATGCTATCAATTGATGATTAGTCCTGACGATGAATCCCGATTCGGATTCGAAACATTGACAAAAATGACACCAACTATGGATTATCCGGCAAACAACTTCAAAAATACTCACCACATAAATCTAAAAAAGAGACAAGAATGTTACCCTGAGTTTATAGCCTCAACAAGAAAACACATTAGACTCTAGGCTAAGTCTCCTATAGCCTAAAGCCCAAGCATGAATTCCTTTGCTTTGTACTTTTCAATATTTAACTTTGTGTTATATGATTTTTATTATTTTTGTATCTTTTGACTCTTATAATATTTATTTCTTTTGTAAATAAAGTTAAAAGAGTTATTAGAAAAAGAAATATTTACAAAAACTAAAGAAAAGTTAAAAGAAAAGTTAGTGTTAACATGTGTGTATTAATTGTTGCATGACAAAGTTAACGAATGAATAAAAGAAAAATAAGGTGTTAATATTTAACCAACTAATCAAAAGAAAATAAATAAAGCTAAGCAATGAAATTGAATTAGCTATTGTATTAATAAGTTAGGTTTGTAAATGAATAATATACAAATATAATTAAAGACAAATAATAAACTTAAAAAGGAAAGTAAATGATTATACAACGAATCAAATAAAATTAATATTTACGAGGGGTGATTTTTTCATTTGTTTGTCTTTAATATATATTGTTGTTAAAGAAATAAAACAGTAAACAAAGAAAGATTGTAAAAGTAATTAAAAAAAAGAATGTACACTTGCGTGAAATTTGAAAGATTTATTTTATTTTTCTTTAAAAATCCGTGTGAAATAACAAGAAATAAAATAGAAACAATATTGAGAGAGCAAAAATGATCTTTATTAATGAAACCCTCACACATTTCTCAAATTCTTGGAGCTTTCAGACCTTTGCAAAGGTCTGGACCCTGAGTGAAACTCTAACTACTCAAGATGGTTTCTTCACTCATATGAGAATAGCCAAGAACAAAGAAAAATTAACAAAGAAGAGACATGATTGAACAATGATCAATAAGGATTCAAGATATTCATATGAACATGAGAAAAACTGGTTAGCCATGAGCACATAGACAAATTGCAGCAAACTAAAACAAATGCACAAGTTACCTCAAAGAAGCCATCGACTTCCATTGCTAAGTCCTTCTTGATACTATGCGAGCGACCCCTTCTCTCCATAGCATGTCAAATCCAAAGAGAGCTATGTAGGTATGAATGATGAAAAGACTAATAAATTACTCTCTCATGCTCCTAGCATACCTCTCATGATTTCCTTCCCTCCCTTGTATTGGCCGCTTGTTGCTTCTTTTATATCTTCAGATAGGTGGTTCCAATAGTTAAAGTCGTTAAACGAACCATTTGGGATTTAATAGAGTAATATTCATAATAAATTTCCCATATACGTGTCAAATGAAGCTTAACTGTCATATTTTGGAGGGGCTTGTAATAGATGGAACTTAGTGATTTGTTATGTGCATTGGCTATGGTTAATGAATATATTTCACTACTTGGAAATTAGACAGTCTACTGGTGTTTTCGTTTATCATAACCCAAGTGTTGGAAGCTTGTGCAATGTCATAACTTTTTTTTTTTCATAGAATTACCCAAGTATCAGTTTTCACTACATCATCCCAATAATGAACTAGCATGTAGTAAACTTGTTTGTAGCTAGATGCTATAAAGAAATATTATGCCACAAATACGAGTAATATTATGTCTCTCATCTCTATTTACTTCTTCAATCTTAGTATGACTGCTTACTTGATCGACAATATAATTGATATTGTTGTATAAGGACTGTGCAAATGTTAATTTTCAAGGTCATATCCTTGTGTTCTTTTGTCTCTATATCTTGGCGATTCATTCAAGATTATAAACTTTGAGATTATTTGGAGGCATCGAATAGGATCCTGCCTAGTCAGGGCACCACTAAGTTCACTGCAATGCAAAACTCCAAGATCAACCAGTCATAGTGGCAATTCTCTGTATAAGTGCACTTTATATTAAACATCAGGCAATGCACCTTATGTGTAACATCCGGCTCTTACGCACACTTGATTGGACTTATTCTTTGAGGACACTTGCATGCAAGTGATCCGGTTCCTTATATTATTGACTACTTCGCTTATGGATTATGATGATGTTGTGGATATGATGATATGTTATTTGATTATATTTGTTTTGATAGGTTCTATTGACTGGTTTCTCCTGAGTGTGAATGACTTTGGACTGATTGAGGATGCCGATGGAATCGATGGACCTCCTTGGACTCCAGATCGAGTCAGGGAGTGGATTATTTATGGTTTGAGTGTTTTTGTTATTGCATATATGACATATGATAGGTAAATTATGATGTTGATTTTGGATCACTGACATGTTTCTTTGATGGATGCAGGTTGACGATAGCTTGCTAATCAGGCTCACATTTGGAGTAAATGGATCATGCAAGACAACCAGATATATTGAGGGAGAGGTGTGGCAGTAGCCCTGCCACAACCTACTAGCACTCCCGCTGTGGCTTAAATTGTAGGTTAACGATTACCTAGTTCGAGAGATCCACGATGTTGTGAGGGAAGACTGAGACAGTCTCTCATGAAGATTCTAAGGGGCACGGAATAAGGTAGGGTCCTTATTCCTTAGAGGCCCTTAGTCTCCCACAAGGTCAACTAATGAAGTATTGACTCCAAGGGCTTGACATCTACCAAAATCAGTGAAAAGGTGAGTGTCACCCTTGGAGCACGTAGTGCATCTTGAAGGGCATGTCGCATAGATGGAACTTGAATGAAGGTGAGTGAAACCCTTGGAACACATAGTGCATATTGAAGGGCATGCCGAAGTTTTAACATTGGTGAGTGAATGAAACTAGGTACCTAGAAAACAATATCTCATATTTGACCTGGTTAGCCTTAAGATAATTGTTGCATGAGTAAAGTTTAAAAATTATAAAATTTCCCTTAAAAACAATTTTGCTGAGCCTAGTTGAATTTAAAGACTAGGTCTATGTAGGACATGAGAACTAAAAATTAATTAAGCAAGTAATAAAGGGGGGATGAAGAAAATGGGGGTAAAAATAAAATTTTAAAAATTAATGGAGGATTAAATTATTTAAAAGATTAATTGCTCGCTATGTGCAAAACTTGCTAATTTAGAACTTAGATCAAAAAGGGGAAACTTAAATACAAAAGGAATGTGGAACATAGAAGGGAATCTAGTCTAGAGAACTTTTCAATTTCAAACTCAACTAAGCTTTAAGAAAGGTGTCAGTCATTAAGGGAATGTGAGGGAATAAAGGGACATCGAAGAGCGTTTCTAGGAACATTTTTAGCTGGGTGAAAGAAATTTGAAATTTAAATTAATTAATTAAATGAATTTGTGGTGCAACTAAGGGATTGGGTGACAAGTGTACGAGGAAGGATTTTCCTAATAATAAATTAATAAAAAGAATTTAGTGTGCATTTGGGAAAGAAGTCACTAAGAAAACTCTATAAAATAAGTGGCGGAGGAGGAGAAGGGATCACGTCTGGTAGGCGTAAGGTTACACTGCCGATATTTTTCTTGACTGATTTTTTTTGTGGGATTTGGGATTCCCAACTTGATTACAGAGTGGTAGATTGACCTTGCGAGGCGAGTTGAGAGCTAGCTTTCTCTGGTTTGTGTGCGTGGCCCCTTTGCGGCTCAGGGGGCTCAAGGAGAAGAAGAGTACCCCTAGCATTAGCTGGGAGGTACCAGTGAGGTCTCGATGATTAGAAAGTGAGGGTGAGGAGGATTGCCAACAACTGAGGATCATCAACAAGTCTATCCATCGGTTTCGGTATGCCTGTTCAAATTTTTCTTTGGTAAATTAGTTAATTTTGTATATGGATTTGTATGCTAATGAAATTATAATGGATTTCTGAACTGGTAGTGTGTTGTGGAGTGGTATGTTTATTGTGATTCATTGTTCAAATATCTATTGGATGAATGTATAATTCTTAGATCGTTGTTAGAACTTTTTTATCTAGAATATATATGTTTTACATTAAAAAGGATCTATGCGTTTCCCCCATCTCTACCTTGCGAGGTAATGGTGTAAGCACTCTCGAGAGAACTCTAAGAATCTACACAACAATTGTAATAATAGTGCAATATAATCCCAGACAACAATCTTATGTTTCCTTGTATTAAAACCCCGAGTTCACGCCTAGTAGATGTTTGTGCTTTTAGGATTCTTCTTGTCTAAGTTTTCTGGGAAGAACTTCATATGCACCAAATTTGATGAATTTGGTGTTCTCTTTGAAGATGTAGGTATAGATGTCTTCGACAGGCCTGTGGGGTTCTGGAACAAAACAAAAAATAATAGTAGCATGGAAAATCACCAAAACTGAAACCTGCACTTGTGCTTGAGAATATAGGTAGAAAATAGTTGAATCATGTTCGAAGGACTCTCTAATTTTACGCTTGTCATTTAGAATTTCACTTTATGCCTCTGAAATATTCTTATTAACTTTTAGTTTAAAAAAGGTTATAAAAAAATTTAAAGCGGTTGAAATAACAGAGACAAGGGGACCAAGAGAATATTTTTTTTTGACATAAACACATATCTAAAACAATGGCTCTTAACATATTCCCAACAAATTGCGATTCGACGAATTTCTATGCAAACAGTTGCCTCCAGTGGATTTTCTCATGAATGTCCATGAAATCAGGTCCAGGTACAAGTCTTTTGGAAAATATTGGAATAGAGACATTTTTCTGTTAGCTATCTTGCGACTGTCATAGCTTATACATGGAAAAGAATATTAGTTTGGTTAATAATAATCTATCTAGGCATGACATGGGCAAGGGTTATTTGTGTTAATCCTGACTTTTAAATTTGTGGACATGAATTTTAATCTGTGAACACCACAGAAATATTTTCTATCGTTAAATATATCTTCTTAAATCTCTCAACAATCGCTTTCCCTCTGTGATGTAAAACGATTGCCTCAGAAATTGAATTGTCTCCCCGGTTGTGTTGAACCTTTTCTTCATAATTTTGCATGCTCTCTGCGTTGTTGACCACTTCCTCTGCGCATCTCTTGGACCCTCGGCAACAATTTCTATTGGAGTTACTTCACACACACCTAGGATTTCTTTTTCCTAAAGTTATTCCTTGTTTATTAGTCATAATTAGTCATTATACAGTCTCCTATATTTTAGGGGAGAATATTCCACCTGGAGAATATTTTCTTTCAGTTGACACTTCAGTTTGACTAGTTGAGTTGAGTTTAGATGTTGCATTGGGATCATCACCATGCAACATTGGGATAATAACCATGCTAATTAGACCTTGACTTGGTATCATCACCAGAGTGGCACATTAGCCTTGATTCCCTGAGTTAACTCCTCACTACTCTCCATTCAATTAGTTAACTGAAGACTAGTTGACTAGTTAACTCAACTAGGTGGTAGTTCACTCTTGTAATTGCCCGAGAGACTAGAATAGGTGGAAGTTCACTCCCATAACTATTGGTGTGTGTCCAGATCACTCTATACCACCACTATGGAACATTGGTTCACCTCAAGTCGAACTCATTTAGTTATACAGAGTATATCATGTGTAAATTATTCATTATTCACAACGGTTAATGAGAATCCTTTCATTCTTTCTCTCCTTCTTCTTCTTTCTCCAATTCTCTCTGCAAATGTGTGTATTATTGTTTAACTAGATATATTTTGTGCAGGATCAACACATTTACATGGTATCAAAGCTGACTGACTGCTAAGCAAAATCTACACCAGATGTTTTTGCAGGTACAAAAGATTGAAGACGACAGAAAGATGGAATTCCAAAAAGAATTCATTCTTACACCTTACAACTATTTTGCATGGAAGGAGAAAATATCCATACATCTCCAATCCAGAGGGTTGTACGGGTTAACCATGAATATAGATACAGAGTTGACATCATCCATAGAAAAATCCAAGTACTTAAATCGCATGGATGAGGCACTCAAAACAATTTGCAGTCTTATCTCTCCCGATCTCCTTTTTCACATATCTTCCTGTAAGACTCCCAATGAAGCCTGGAAAATATTGGAAGGGATATTTGGAAAACAGGATGAGATGAGGGGACACATGCTGGAGGTGGAGCTACTCACATTGGATCCAAAAATCTTCGACAATATCTAAGATTTATTTACAAAATTCAAGGATTTACTGTCGCAACTCAAATCTTGCGGGGTTGATAAATCGACGGAGGAGAAACAAATGGTTCTCACCATTATCTCCAAGATTGGTCCCAAATTCTCTGTATTCGTATCTACATTCCATACTGTCAGATTTGCCTCTGGAGCCACTTGGAAGATGCCTTCTCTTGAGGACTTTATTGAATCCCTGACACAAGAGAAAACCAAGCTCATCAACATGGGCACAATCAAAGGCTCAAGGGAGCATGAACTCACTTTGCATGATGGCAGCCACAAATATCAGAAATATAAAGATAAAGATAAGTGGAAAGATCATGCACATACGAAGAAGGAAGGGTACACAAAACCCTTCACCGATGCCTCCGGATCCAAAGGAGAAAAGGGAAGAAAATGAGAGAAATGCACATACTGCCACAAAGGATTCCATTCGGAATCCGCATGCATGAAAAAAAAATAGATCTAATGTCTCAGATAATTTATCAAAATAACCTTGGATATCACATCCCCGAGGGTGGAAAGAAGAAGAAGCTAGAAGATTTAAATTCCAAGAAAGGAAATTCTAGCCATGCCTTGATTTCCATCAACTCCTCTCCCAATGCTTGGATCATAGATTCAGGAGAATAACATCACATGGCTGCCTCAGAAGAAATATATTCTTATTTAGGTGTATGAAAAGGTCCTCCCATTCTGATGGGGGACAACTCTTCTGTCGAAGTCACTGACAAAGGAAGGATTGAACTCACCAACAAAATTTTAGAGAATGTGCTACATGTTCCCAAGATTTCTGTCAACCTTCTCTCTGTGTATCAAATGACGAATTTAGACACTGGAAAGAGATTCATATTCACACCAAATTCCATTTACATCTACGACATGAAAACCAACTCCAGGGTTGCAACCGGTGAGGTAAATCATCAGTCTAGATTGTATACATTTTCTGAATTCATTGAACCTGATTCTTCTTTACTACTTACTCATGCTGATGAAAGTAGTAGGATATGGAACGAAAGGTTTGGAAATTTGAATTTCGTATACATGCAACATCTTAGAAATCATATATTAGTTGATGGTCTACTAGACATCCATTTCTCCAAGGGAGTATGTGAGGGATGTGTTCTCGGAAAACACCCTCAAGAGAAATTTGACAAGGGAAAGTCTCAGTGAGCTTCTGCACCTTTAGATATGATCGACAGTGACCTGATGGGTCCTTTTATGCATCCATCGATCAACAAAGTGAGGTTTGTTGTCATTTTTGTTGACAATTTCTCACGTTTTACATGGATCTACTTTCTTAGGAAAAAATCCGAGGTCTTTCAACACCTCAAAGATTTCAAAGCTTTGGTTGAGACACAGTCCGGAAAGAAGATCAAAGTCCTCCAAATTGATAACGAGGGAGAGTATGTAAATAATGAGATCCATAATATTTTCCATGAGCATGAGGTAGGGATTCAGTTGCAACATACAGTTCCCTACACTCCGCAACAAAATGGAGTTGCTGAGTGGAAAAAAAGATCTCTAAAGGTGATGGCATCTTGCATGTTGCATGCAAAGTCACTACCACAGAGACTATGGGCCGAAGCACTTAACTGTTCAACATACATCCAAAACAAATCTCCCCATAGATATTTCAAGGATAAGACCCCCTACGATGCTTGGAGAGGCCTCAAATCGGAAGTGACCCACTTTTGCATTTTTGGTTCTCATGCATGGGCCCAGATTCCTTCTGAAAAGAGGAAGGCAATTCATCCACAGAGCACTAAGTGCATTTTTGTTGGATACCTTGACGGTGTGAAGGGATATCGACTTATTGATCTTTCCTCGGACCGGCTCATCATTGAGTGTAGTGTCCAATTCGAGGAAAGTGTCTCGCATGTACCTCAACAACAACATGCTGACACCTTCACTCTTCCACCTATCCGAGATGATGAACATGCACATGTCGACTCTTCTTCAGATGAGAGTTCTAATTCAGAGGAATTAGAGGATTTAGATTTAGATTCAGAGTCAATACAGTCATATGTAGAGTCAGATCATCCATATGCAGTTGCAGAGCCAGAGAAGAGGCCCAAGTGGGAACAGACTACTCTTCAGGATGTAGGGGATCTCATAGGTGATCCAACCGATACTAGGATGACTCGATCTGATTTTGAGGAGCCTCCTGTTGTACTCACTGCCACTAAACCATTGCCTTCCAGGCATATTTTCTTGGTTCAGTCTTTAGATCCACAATCTTATGACGAGGCTGCTGGAAATCTCTTTTGGGAATCCGCCATGCAGGAGGATTACAACTCCCTCCTCGAGAACCGGACTTGGGATCTGGTTCCCCTTCCTTCTGGGAGGAAACTTGTCAGATGCAGATGGGTCTACAGAACCAAAAGCATAGTGGATGGACATATTAGTAGATACAAAGCCATGCTTGTCGCCAAAGGCTTCTAGTAGGTTCATGGTATTGAATATGATGAGACCTTCGCTCCAGTATCGAAGATGGATTCCATTCGATTGGCCCTTTCCATTATAGCAGCCAAGGCATGGGATTCTATCAGATGGACGTGAGGAATTCATTTCTTCACGGTGATCTCTATGAGGAGATCTACATGGAGTAGCCCCAAGGATTTATGCAGGACTCATCTTTGGTCTGTCGACTGAAGAAGTCACTTTATGGCCTCAAGCAGGCTCCGAGGGCATGGTATGCCAAGATGGACTCCTACCTATTGTCACAGAACTTTGTATGTTGTAAATTAGAACCAAATTTCTACATTCTCATGATGGATGATTCACTTCTACTTTTAGTTTTGTATGTCGATGATTTCCTGATCACTGGGTGCTCGACTTCAATGATTGCTGCAGTCAAGAGGATTCTACATGACATGTTTTTGATGACGGACATGGGTCCAGTACACTTCTTCCTTGGACTTGAGATCAGTCAAGATGCATCATGCATCAAACTGTCTCAAGACAAGTATGCACGAGATCTCCTTGAGAGATTTCACATGATAGACTGCAAGTTTGCTCCGACTCCTTTCTTATCAGGAGTTAAACTTGAGGATGGCGGGGATACTCCACTGGTTGAAAACACACTGTATATACAACTAGTGGGGAGCTTGTTGTGTCTCACACACTCCAGAACAGACCTCTCATATGCAATTGGCGCTATTTCCAGGTTCATGCAGGATCTGCATGAGCTACATTGGAAATATGCAAAGTGTATCCTTCGATACGTACATGGCACCATCACCTTTGGGATTCATTATGCAACAAAATCTACATTAGATCTCATTGGGTTTACTGATTCCGACTGGGATGGTGATAGCATTGATCGCAAGTCCACATCTAGTTACTCACTCAATCTTGGTTCCAGGCCTATCTGTTGGTCAAGCAAGAAGCAAGATTCCATTGCTCTATCTTTAGCTGAGGCAGAGTATAGAGGGGTAGTTAACATAACCATTCAGGTTATGTGGCTACAACATTTTCTCACTGAGTTGGGCATTCCGTTTCATCAGCTGATCATCATCTGGTGTGACAACTAGAGCACTCTGAAGTTCTGCAGAGATCCAATTCAGAGGTAGTGGACAAAGCACATCGAGATCCACATGCACTACATCCGGGACTTGGTACACGAGGGGGCATCGACTTATAGTTCCGTCCTTCAGTAGAACAGACAATAGACATTTTCACCAAGACCTTCACTGAGCAGAAATTCCATTCTCGGCGAGGTCGTCTTGGAGTGAAGGACACAATTGCCTAGCAGTTGTAGTTCTTCCTTTTACATACATTGTACCTTGAGGGGGGGGTTTTCCCATGATGTTTTCCCTCTTTCCTCACTTTATTTTTAGTGTATATTTTGTACTTGGGTACCTAACATGGCCTCGTTGCCGAGACCCAATCTTTATTTTCACCATAGTGATGTTCAGGGGGGGTGTTGGAGTTACTTCAAACACACCTAGGATTTATTTTTCTTAAATTTTTTCCTTGTTTATTAGTCATTATACAATCTCCTATATTTTAGGGGAGAATATTCCACCTAGAGAATATTCTCTTTCAGTTGACATTTCAATTTGACTAGTTGAGTTGAGTTTAGATGTTGCATTGGCATCATCACCATGCAACATTGGGATCATCACCATGATAATTCTACCTTGCCTTGGTATCATCACCAAAGTGGCACATTAGCCTTGATTCCTTGAGTTAACTCCTCACTACTCTCTGTTGAGTCAGTTAACTGAAGACTAGTTGACTAGTTAACTCAACTAGGTGGCAGTTCACTCCCGTAACTGCCTGAGAGACTAGAATAGGTGGAAGTTGACTCCCGTAACTGCTGGTGTGTGTCCAGATCACTCTATACCACCACTGTGGTGCATTGGTTCACCTCAAGTTGAACTCATTTAGTTATACAGAGTATATCATGTGTAAATTATTCATTATTCACAACGGTTAATCATAATTCTTTCATTCTTTCTCTCCTTCTTCTTCTTTCTCCAATTCTCTCTGCAAATGTGTGTATTATTGTTTAGCTAGATCTATTTTGTGCAGGTTCAACACATTTACAGTTTCCTCAGCGTCAAATGCCCTCCATACTCGATGATTAGACAGACTTCTACCTCTCCTTTTAGACTGGATCTTGTCTGTTTTGACAGTCGGTTACCCAACACATTGGTAGCGTGCTCTCAACGATTGGGGCATTGAATCCCAACGCAATCCCTCCTAAGTTAATGAGTGTTTTCAATATCATTTAATATGTGACTCAGGATTGTTAAATAATATATTATCTCGACTAATTTCTAATTCCAATTTATGGCTTAAATTTAGAGAATGGTTCTCACTTTTATAATTTGTTCAATTCCGATTTAGAATGGTTCTCACTTTTATAATTTATTTAATTCCGATTTATGGATTAAATTTAGAGAATGGTTCTCACTTTTATAATTTGTTCAATTCCGATTTAGAATAGTTCTCACTTTTATAATTTATTCAATTCCAATTTATGGCTTAAATTTAGAGAATGGTTCTCACTTTTATAATTGTTCAATTCCGATTTAGAATGGTTCTCACTTTTATAATTTATTCAATTCCGATTTATGGCTTAAATTTAGAGAATGGTTCTCACTTTTATAATTTGTTCAATTCCGATTTAGAATGGTTCTCACTTTTTAATTTATTCAATTCCGATTTATACTCATCGCATAAATGATGGTAATCATGTATGTTGAATCCCCATGTAAAATACAATATTCACCTTTATAAATTTATCCACACTCCTTTTTATTTTCACATGTCGAAATGATGGCAACCATTAAAGAGTAAGCTTAGATTTTTAACTGGTACCACATGGCTTATGGTTGTAATTACCTTAATTGCACATTCATGGCTAGGTGGTTGGCAATCCACCCCGTCCTTGTTGTTGGTATGTTAATTTATAAAGGAAAGCATGACGATATGTTGGTGATATTTCTGTCGATGGCTTCTCTCTTTCTCTGTTGGGGTATGTTACTTTATAAAAGAAAGCATGACGATAATGTCAATGGCTTCTCTCTTTTTCTTTTTATGTTTCTTCTTGTAGGTTATCCCTTTTTAAAAAGAGATCTGCGAACTAAGCCCTTGAGTTCACTGTACAATTAGGCTTTCTTGGGTCATAAAGGAATGGTTAAGCAAGGCACTCGAGTCTCTCGGGCCTTATAACAATTTGGATGCAGGATTGATGGTATTAGTTTTTGACTGCTTGTGCAATAGATTGTAGGTCTTGAATGATAGTCACAGACTTTAGATTCTTGCGCATTTGAATTATGTGATTGATGATGCTTTTAGAGTTTAGCTTCTTGTGCTTATGGAATTTGCTTGATGGTTAGATCTTAGGTTTTGTGCAATTAAAAATAATGAATGTATTCCATGGCGTCAATGATTAGCTTGATTGATTTTAGAATGCTTCAATGGTTCCTTATAATGTATGATAGTTGAGGATTTTTGGATTGCTTGTGCCTTGAACTAAGTTGAGGCATAGATTGTTTTCTCCTTAGTTATCTAGCATGCTTGTCACAATGTTACTATATAAGTCCTGGTTAAAAAATAATTGTGCACATTGCTTCGACATGCGAAGTATGTATATCTAGAAATTATATCATCTGCTTACCTTGATTATGATGTTGATTGTTGTAATTGACGATTGATCGCGCGCCTAGAAGTTAAGTAGATGCTTATTGCACCTTGGCTTATGGTGTTGCTAAATGGACTTAGTGTTTAAGTTCTCTTGCGCTATGGAATTATTATGTTACATGTGTCGGTTGCGATGTGATTGATTATGATGATGTGTCGCGTGTATTTCATTCTTATGATGTCGTTGAGTTGGGTTGCTATGATGTTTATGGTTGACATTATATTTCCTAATGAATTAAAAAAAAAATTACTTGTTGTACATCATTTTTATTGTCGTAACGGCGGGGGATGTTACATATGGTATCAGAGTGGGTTCAACCCTACAACTGTGGATAGCCACACCTTCCACTGAATTAAGACCATGATTTATACTCAATGGTAATTGAATTATTAACTTGTCCATGCTGTAATCATGGTTAGAGGACACCATAGAGATTTTCAACGTGGTGCCAGTGGAGGAGGCATGACACCTCTAGTAGCACCCGTGCCAGAGGGGTGAAACCCTCAAGGAGAAGAACACATCTTAAGCATCAACAGATTTCCACGCGAGATGCCTTGGGTATGACAAGGTCATTCTAGGTAAATGTCAGAGGCCTTGACTAACTATCTATGTTGCGATAAGGCTAGGGCACCTGTATCCCTGAGGGTCCACAACGCACCCCATCCAGTACTGGTAGCTTTCATGAAAAACTCAAGAGGGTTAAGTTCCTGAGTCCACGAGTGCCACAGACAACTCAACCATCGAGGCATGGTCGAAGAGCTAGGCGATGTGCTTCGTGCTTCACGATTTCGAACTCCATCATGAAGGTCCGCATAGGCGAACTTCAACTAAAGGGGAGAACTCCTCTATGGAGGAAGACACTCCTACCTCAACTAAACATGGCCATCGAAGCCATGTTAGGGGTACGGTTCTGGGAGAAGTAATTGTCAGAGGACTTCATTGAGCGCCAAATCGATGAGTTCTGCGCCTTACGACAAGGTGGTGTTATAAAAATAGGACCGCGGAGCAATAAAATAAAAAAAATGCAGAAACAAAACACATAAGATACACAATACAAGAGAGACAAAGATTTACGTGGTTCACCCAGTGTGGGCTACGCAAACCAGAGAAATTTCCAGGTCCTTTCTTTATTATTATCCAGCAAAATGAAGGGATACAACCTACAACAAAACCCGTTGTAACTTCCTCTTCTTTCTCTCACAGTCTCCTCTCTCAGAATACAATACTCACCAACATACATAGCCGCAATAAATTTCCCTCATAAAAGAGGGTTTCCTTCTAGGGCAAAAAACCCTAACATAATCTCTATTGTTAGATCTGCGACTTTATAATGAACGGTCCAGATTTACAATGAAATTACAATATACTTTTACAAGGCAATTTTTTCTTTGGGGGCTTCGCCCTCGAACCCCCATCAGGGGACGCTGCCCCCAAACCCCTACTGGGGGCCCGCTTGCCCCCAGACCCACCAGCTGGGGGGATAGCCCCCCCGGACCCCGCAGAGGGGGTACCCCCCCCTGCACTCCCCCGCGTGGAAGAGTGTACATAATTCAGGGGTGTAAATACTTCATGGGGTATAAACACGGCTGAAAGTAAAAGACCTCTAAATCAGGAAGATAATTAGGCTCCACAACCAACAGGTGGTCGTATGGTGCCGGATTATGAGACCAGATTTATGGAGCTACTTTTGTATGCCCTGCATCTGAACACGGAGAAGCTGGAGATCAACAAGTTCGTGACCGAACTTAACTCCATATTTCGTGTGAAGGTGTTGTTACAGAGTCTGTACTTAAGGCTTAGAAGTACAGTGTCTAGGCATCCAAAAGTGAGTAAAGGGTAGAGAAAAAAGGGACGTCAACCTTCGACAAGGGAAACTAGGGATGATTTCTATGTTGGCATTGTCTAGGTTCCAACTGTTCCTGGATATTTATATCCCGTTCAATCGCTGCCCATGATCGTTCGAGTTCAACCCAGGTAGTGGATATTTTAAGAATAGTATCAAAAAGGTTTAAGGCAATATGTGTTTGATCTGATAGTCCAGGTTCGATATTAGGCTGTCTTTATATAGGGAAAGTCCTGGAGGAACAGTAAAATAAGAAAACCTCAGGGGGAATTTAAGTGTTGTCTCAATTCGATCGTATAAAAGAGAGTTTACGGTTTCAGGAATGAAAAAGGGGTGCAAATCAAAGGCCCTTTCCCGTAACTGAGTTATACTTTAATAAAATGTATGAGGTGGGAGAAAACATTAAGCTGTCTATCGAGTAAGGCTCCTATCAAGGGAGAATATCATATATAAACAGAAGATGGAATCTCAATCATTGCAAAATTTTCAGTTATGATAAGGAGGAGAGAAATCGTTCCATTTCTTCATCTCTGTCTTTATTTGGTGCCAGAAGTTTGTCCTCGCGCATGCTTGGTACAAGTGACACATCTTTCCACCAGCCAAGATATCAGCCTTGACGGTTTTGCTTAACAATTGGCTTCAAAAGAATAACAATATCAGGCCAATTGTGGTAACCTTTCTTCCATCTGTCTGTCTATGATGTTGATAACGCACAATTGCACACTTGGTTTAATCATACATTTATCTATTTGGACTATGACTGCCACAGTCACTTATGAGATCTCGGCCGAATCTCTTTCCTCTTTTTCATTTAAATCAAGTCAGATTTTCGCCATATTCATTTGACTTAATGCCTCAGCATTACCTTCGCTATCAATGCCTAACAGATTACCATCTATAGAACTAAGAGCCTCTTCTAAGGATTTTGTTACCCTCTTGGCTTGTAGCTTACCTTCTGCGATGCTATGCTCCCATTCTTTTAATAGAATATTCCCTCTGGTCTGCTTCGAAATGGGAAACCTGGGAGTACTTCTTGATTCCCTGTTGTTTGTAGCTATCACAGCCTCTTGAAAAGTGACCCGTGCTGCTCCAGCTTCTCTTTCTCTAACAGATAAATTTTCCAAAACTTGATTAACAAGTAAGCAGTTGTCTCGAATCACCTCTACCTTGGTGAGTAAATTTCGCTGGGCCGCAGAAACTCTGCTCCGAATCTCCATCGCATAGGACTGGAACATCTCGATATTTATAACTTTACTTTCGGTGATTTCCACTCTAGCCTGTAGCTGTTCGATCAAGTCTTTTTGCTGGCCCGCTTGTATCTGACCATTTCAAACCACCAACTCTTCTTGTTCGAGCTTAGTCTTAAGCAACTCTATCTCACTTTTATCGGCCAACCTTGCTTGTTCTATCCTTACACTCGCCTAGTCCTTGGCAACCTCCGCTGCTGTGGCTAGTCTGGCTTCTAGGGTTTTGATGAGGCAATTTTTTCGTTTCAGTTGGTTTTTAAAAACCCCAACTAAAAATTGATTCGCTGTGACATATGCCCATAATGTCCCAGCTATTTCCATCGCAAACTGTTCATTCTTCTTATCTTTCCCATCTGTCAATACTTTGTATTTCTTGGCTGTTGATTCCCCTTCCTGATAGAATTCTCTCTTTACCACAACCTTTCTCTTCTTATCAAAGAAGAATTCATTTGGAGGGAGCTCTTCCAACCTTATAGGCCTCAATTCTTCATTTAAAATCCACCCGACGTCAATATTTCCTTGAGTTGACTGCAAGAGAGTAATGGATGCGATAAGATCTCCAATTTGCTTAGCTGATTACCCCGAAGTAGAAACCAGAGTCTGCTTTTTCGGCAGGTCGGGAGTCTTTATATCTTCTTTCGGACTCTTAGTTTTCTCTTTCCCATCCTGGTGTTTTTCTTGACTGGGTGTCACATATTTGGAGCCTTCGACATCTTTTTGTTTCACCTCCGCTGTACTCGGATGCTCACCCCGTAATACTGCGGGAAGACAACTGCGTCGATGTTTTTGGAATTTCAGAACATTGGCCCTCTCTTCAGGTGTCAGGGTTTGTATCTGAGCTAAAATCTCGGCATAAGATCTTGCGCCTCGAAAAATTCCATCCGAGGGTGAATTTTCGTGTTCGAATCTCTTGATTCCACAACTGGCCAAATGATTACTCACGGCCCTTTGCTGATCGTGCTTCTTGAATTCAATAAGGACCAATTTTAGGTCTTCCAGGGCTGCTGCCTCAGCTTTAGCATGCCCGAAATCTAACAAAGAATATGAATTTAAATGAACAGGAAAAGGTGGCCATACATTCTTAGAGTATCCCTTAAGCTCCTTGCTTATGCCACCGATTACTGTTTGTCTAGCAACCTCACGACAAGACAGCTTGTCGGGGATGAATAATGGCAATGCATGCAGGGGAACAGAAGCCCCAAAAACTCTGAGATATGAGAATTCAACTTCTACATACCAGTCAGCTATACTGCTCAAATTCATCACTATACTATCCGAGATCCTGGGTGGCGGGTGGCTGAAATAGTGACATGCAGTGGTACCATTACCTAGTTAAAGATTTCATATACGAAATCTGCCGCTTTGTTTTCCCACAATTTTGAATGATAGATGTGGATGGGCTCGGCCTCTGCTGGAGTCCAACTCCAGCTCATTAAGGGAAAGGGTGTTATAAAGCACATGACATCCATAATGTATGCAGACATAAAAAATGAAGAAATCTTTCCACTCTCTTTCTACGCCCAATACTCTGTAACTCAACTAGTCAAGCTATCATACAACATTTTCGCCCAGTCGAAGACAACCTTCAGCGACTTGATGTATTAGAGGCACCCATTGAAGAAAGAAATGTGAGGTATCCTCTCTCCCGTATAAATTGTAGGTCATCATAGCTATATACTTGAACTGTGGTTCCAAGGAAGCTATTGAATATATACCATTACTATCTGCCCTGAACTTCGCAGGGTGTGAAACCCAATCTCTGATTAAGATGGACATAGTCTTGTCATACTACACAGATTCCTTCTGTTTGAAATTCTCCAAGAATTCGGCATCATATGTAAGGTCGGACATGGTGGGCAACTTGTACATAGCTTGCAGTTGTTCAGGTCTGAAAGTCCTGATGGTGACCTTCTTCTCATTGATGATGGTTCTGGTTGGTATGTCCACATGGTCTAATGCCTACCAGACCATATCATAGTAAGGGAGCAGTCGTGGCCTGGCCACTACTTTATGCATTCCCGATTGAACGATGATCTTATATTTGGTGGTTATGTCGTCTTTTTCATTGTCACTGGAATCATCAGAATAATCCACTAATTTGGCCTGTAGAACATTAGAAACAAATGACCAGTTCGGGACAGAGTCGACACTTCAAGGTGAAGTATCAACGACGTTGTCTGAACCTTTTCCTAAGACCTCAATGTTGGCTTTAGATGCTTTTCGTGGGGCCATGAAGGGAGATCCTGCTTTAGCTCTTCTGCGATAAAAATATGTATACATACATAAATTAGTTCGCTAAGAAAGTGTGCTCTGCGTAATATAGAAATGAATTTGTTATAACGAATAACAACTCTATATATTCGAAAACTCGGTACTTTTTAAGAACAGATTGGTCAAATTATGCTTAAAAATAAATTTAGCAATAAAAACCCAATCTTTATTTGTCGATTTGCCTTGTTTCTAATTAATGCAATAAATTTTGGCGGTTCGAAATGTCAGTTGGCATAAGGAAGAATTAAGACTGCCTCGTAAACTGTGCATGCATCAAATCACGGGAGATACTAGTTTAGCTGAATTAATTCGGTTTTACCAAAATTAATTAATATTTTGGTACTCGTTGCATCGAGAAATTTTTCTTTAACCCTTTGAACCTCTAACACTCGAAATTGTGATGATTGACTTTGGTTAATAAAAACATAATTGTGATTAGGTGCTTAATTAATTACATAATTATTTATATCACCATTTTGTGACTAGGAGCTTCGAAGGTGTTATCACTCCAGGAAACTCTCCTAGGCTGTAAGTCGGAGATGCCTGGTAACTACTCTTTTTGGAAATATTTTCTCAATATTTGATGTGTTTTTGTGGATCAAGATGAATACCTAAGAACTGGACGGTGTATTCAAGACTGTCTAGGAATATAAAATCTCTCAAGGCCTTCTAGTCATGCAGTCAGACAAGGTTTGATTAAATGGGAGAGGGACTAGCTATTGAACCAGATTATACTCATATAAAACAAGTAGAATGGGTTTAATAACTAAAGAAATATCTGATGATTATCAACTTAATCAATCAACATATGAGATGACAGTCATATACAGATTGAATGAGCATCAACAAAGAACATTCACTCACAAGATATCAGAGACAGGAAAGAGAAATCTGACAACACAACTAAGGGAAGCTTGAAATCTTTCATATAATAAGAATAAGTCTTTTCTTACAGTAGCAGCCCGTAGAAAACAAAATCAAACCCTTAGTTCCTATTCTACCTTCAGCTTTATAGCTTTACAATGCAGTTTTGAGATCCTAAAAACAAGGATCAGATATACTAAAAATAGTAAGTCAAAATTCAGTTGCAAAAGAAGTGGGATGCTTCCCCAAAATGAGGTAAATCCCAGATTTCTCTCAGTTGATTGTTGGTGTAGTGCAGAACAGCCTCCCAAGGCTAACTGATGACTCTTCCAAGAGGTAAAATTCAAATTTTCTGAGGTGTGCCAAAATCCCTATATTTTTGCCTTTGAAAAATGTACCAAACTTTATTAAAACACCTCTTCTTTGCCTTTAACCATCAAAGTAACCATTGGATCTGACTTGATAATTCACCACCTGTCTATTCCAAGAGGTTTCATCTCATTATGATTCAAAAATTCTTGATCTGGGCGAAATTTCAAGTATTCTGGTTAAAACAGGCTTTCCGTGGTTAACATAGAAGACTTCTAGGTGAATTAACCACCGAAAGCGCAACTTTCGGTGGTTAATGAATAGTCGTCTTGTTCGCCTAAACCATCGAAAGTCAGAATTTCCATCAAAAAATGCCTTTGGGAAAAATCAATTTTCTCAGCCGTGGAATGTCCGTTTTGCACGTTCAAATAGTCAATTTTTAACTACAGATCATAATATTTCCAATGGTGCAATAAGATTTGGATTTGGATCTAGGGAATCTAGTCAAATGTTCCCTACAAGATTAGGCATCATTCTTGCAAAAAATTCCAGTGCATTTTTTATCGTTAACATCTGGCTCCAACTGGGATGGAGACCTCCCTACGAGGTTTCCAAGAACCTAGCAGACCTTGTGCCTTTAGTATTGGTCCATGGAGTCATTCAACTTTTTCAGTGGTTAATGAGTACATACAGGCTCGCCTAAACCACCAAAAACAAAAACTTACCCAAAATCAAAACTTAATGAATCTCGATTACCTGCAAGAGTACAAAGACCTCAGGGTTTGCTAGACGAAGCTCATCTATTTGTTTACAACGCTTCCAATTTTTAGTATGAGGTAAACAGACGCATCCACCGTGACTATCTTCCATGATTAGGAGAGAAATGAGGATTTTCACCAATTGCATATTTCAGCCTTCCAGAAACATAATGAGGAAACTAAGCTGCACCACCACTAGCAGGATCAAGGACTATAGTAAACCAAAGATCCACTGAATTGTGTGAACAATCATAAAGAAGCCACAGATAAGTCTACAATAATAATCAACACTCAGGCTGTGAATCCACCAACGAAGGGTGTTTCCGGTTGCAACCATGTCTCTGTAAACCTTTTCTGGATTGTGTATCAATACAACAACAACTTCAGATACAAAGCATTTTTAGATCTTCTGATATGTGCAGATAACCTTTTAAAAATGACCAAATATAGTCAAAAAAATTCTTTTTGACTTTCTTCTTCAAGAATAGTGTTTAGACTTGGTTTGATAATTCATAATCAACCTATTCCAGAAGATTTCACATCATTCCAACTTGAATATCTCAAATCTGGGCTAAATTTTGAATATTCTGGTTAAAATAGCTTTCTGTGGTTAACAATATTTGGATTTAAGCACCTTGTCCTCTTAAAGTACTTATTTTTTGTGGTTAATGAGCACTAGAGGGCTCGCCTAAACCACCGAAAATCAGAAATATTTCAAAAATCAAAAATCAAAATTCTGATTACCTGCATGTTTGTAAATGACTTCAGGGCTTCTTAGATGAAGCTCCTTTCTCTCTGACTAAATTTGTAATCTCCTCCTGATGGGTTTCAACTTGCAATTATCCTTCCATAGAAGTGGCAATTTGAGCAAGGGCCTCTAATCCAAGTGGTCTAGTTGCTGGGACTGCTTGTTCCTTTCAATTGTCTTCTCATGTCTCTGCTTGACTTCTTTATCTGTTGCATGTATGCTTCAAATTCCCCTGGAAAATTTCTTGCACCTCACCATAACATCGGTCACATTGAACTTTTCTCAGTGCTTAGTTAAAACTATGCATGGCATTAATGTGAGGAAGCCAAAAATCCATTATCCAGATATTATTGGTGAATGAATCTCTAACAAAGTCCAAGCAACATTTACAACACATCCAAGATTAAATGCCTCAGCTTTTGCCTCAAGAACATAGAAGATAAATATAGAGCTATTGAAAATCAAACCTGCATTCTGCATATTTTGGATATGGAAATGGCAGCATGCTATAAGCTTAGTGTGACCAAGTTTAGCTTTTGAATTATCATATAGCCAATACTCACATCATGCTATCAATTGCAATAGCAGTCATTTGAGCACTATTTTTTTTTTTTTTTATTAGTTTAGCAACCTCTGCTATGACTAAGATTTGATTTGGTTGATCAGAAGCCAATTTAGTCAGTACATACCCATATCGCTCTAGGACAGTGACTAGATGAGTGAAGCTTTTAGATCCAACATGAAGAAGAGTTTGAACAACCACTTCAATAGAAACCTTGTGGCCATGTACTGATATAATCTTCTCCTCCTCCCAAGGATACATTTCAAGAGCCAATTTTTTCCTTTACCATACCACTTAACTCTGCAGACAAAGCTAATTTTGCTTCAGACTGTTCTCCCTGAATTTCTTCACTGTATTTGAAACAAATTCCTCCTTTAGGTGGGAGAAGTTCCTCTAAGGCAGGAGCATTTTCTAGACTCTCCTTAATTTTGTCCCAATATGATAATATAACTTCCTTTTCAAGTACTTCTTGTGCAAAGACACGATGTGGTGACCACTTTGGAAGATCCAAAGCATGCGTCCATTCTTCCCAAGGCCAAATAAACTGGAAATTTGATAAGTGATGTGCAAACCAAAGGACAAAGTGAGTCCGGCACTCCATATCTAATTCACCAACTTTATCAAAATGTGCACGTACAACTCCAACCACTACGAAATGAGACTGGTAAGCCAACCATGTATACAAGAAATTCCTTTCGGCATCCATTCATGTATAGCAACACATCAAGCAAATATTCCTCAACCACAAAGCGATCTATTGGCTGCAATTCCTCCTCTGTTTCTCCAGACCACAAATATAGAAGAAAATATGGATCAATTGGAGCGATTAATCAATCAAATCCGTCGATATCCCTTCATGTAGAAAACCTTTTCTAGCTTGTTCCATCTGTCGAATACACCTGTAAAACAATCTGGAGATAAATGTTGCAATATTTTTTATTTTATTTTGCGGAACAAAATCCCATGTGTATTGGGATATGAAACTTCTGTCTGCGATTTCATGAGGAAATCACGGGATCAAAATTTTAACAACTGGATTGAAGATACACCTGGAAGCATTATGTTTAATTCTATATTTGATTCACAACATTCATACAACTGTAACTTAACATGCTTCTCAAAATACTCTACAAGGCGTTTCAGGAATTTGTCACTGCTCACTGTTTCTGTGTTGCAAATAATACAACATTGTCTACGTGTGCGTGTTACAACTACATTCATTCGCCTGTGGTTATTTAGAAAACCTACCTCATATTTTGCATTAGAAGGGACCATTGCCTCCGAATTCAAGGTTGTAGTTAAAGTTTTTAGCTTCATCATCATCTCCCATGAAACGCAGAAAAGCTATATGTACAGGGGCTTTGCACAATTGGAATGCTTCAAAATGTAGACAAAAGTATTTCCCAAAACAATTGAATACAGTTAGCATCCAAGTAGCATTCTCAACCTCAAGTGGATTTGAATTTACATATCGATGGTTGAAGGTGAAACCATCATGTATATCAACTTTGTGATCATCTCTCAAATGATCCACTAAAAAGGGAATATCTCCAACTATCTTGCATTCAGAGTCAACATATGGGCAGTTGTATGGCCTAAAAGTGCACTGAGCTTCATGATTTAATTTACTGTAGTAAGGAAATATCTCTTGACAACCATGGCTTTGATACTTGCAAGGAAGTTCTAGAGATGCTGCCACCTTTTCAAGAGCCAAGCACCTAATATTACCAAGTTTGTACCTACAGGTGGGACATCGGTTGTTGACCCTGGATTTACATCCAGAGCATAGTGTATGACCATTCGGACACTGGTGAATGGGAGGATACATAGAGTTGGTGCAGACTGGACATTCTAGCAGTTCATGGAAACTGATAGAGGCAACGACTGAAGGCTTGAC
>ML787760.1:313278-340535 GCA_009831015.1 Picea engelmannii | reverse complement strand
TTGAGGCATCTGTTTATGTCATATAATGCTTCAGATAACACTTACTGATAGAGGCGTTGAGGATTTCACCGTCTATATTTTCCAGTAGGAATTTTTTTTTTCCTTCGCGAGCCGAGACTTTGAATGGCCCATACCAGAGGTGATCGAATTTACCATGTTTCGCTGCTTCTTCCCTCCTTGCATCCCACCTTAGTACTAAATCACCTGGGAGGAAACCTATGTCCTTTGCCCTACGGTCGAGTAATGCCTTCATGTCGTCTTGATACTTCTGCATCTTTTCATCTACTTCGAACCTTAGCTGTTGAACCTCGATTAACTGGTTTATCCTCCTGGTGACATGATTAGGTTCTTCTTTCTGATCTTGCCACAATTTCATCACGGGGAGTGCTAAATTTATTGGTAACACCGCATCTGTCCCATATACCATCAGAAAAGGAGACATGCTGATAGAATTTTTAGTGCATATGCGATTCGCCCACAAAGCGTACTTTAAATGTACATGCCAAGACTTTTTGCTTTCATCCAACACTTTCTTAATTATATTGATCAGGCTCTTGTTAGACGACTCAGCTAGTCCATTTCCTTGGGGGTAGTACGCTGTAGAATGACCAAGGATGATATTATACTTTTGGTAGAAGTTGATCATAGCCATAGACTTGAAAGCCTGGGCATTATTCGTGACTATCTTTTGGGGGCAGCCAAATCTTGACAGGATATTGTCTTCTAAGAACTCTATTACCACCGAGTCAGTTTCCCTCTTAGTCGGAATAGCTTCCACCCATTTAGTAAAGTAGTCTATGGCAGTTACGATCCACTTGTGTTGGGCGCTAGAATGAAGATTAATTTCTCCTATGAAATCTAGCCCCCATTAATGAAAAGGGGCTTCAGTTTTGACCAGAACTAAAGGTAGCACTGGGAGTTTTTGTTTACATGCAAATAACTGACAAGGGTTACAGGCTCCAACTTTGGTGTTAACATCTGAAAAGGGTTTTGGCTAGTAATACCCATCCCTTAGAATTTTGTAAGCTGTGTCCCTCCAAGCATGATGTCCTCCACAAACTCCTTCATGAAATTAACTTATAACCCTTTCTGTTTCCGATTCGACTAAGTAGACTAACAAGAAACCGAGCGAGTCTTTCCAATATAGTTGATTTTCAACGATACAATACTTAACTGCATGAAGCTTTAAAGTCCTGGATTTTGATGGTGATAGTTCCCTCGGGAATTTTAGAGTCAGTAGGTAGGATACTATGTTTCAGTACCATTCTGATAATGCAAACTTCTCCTTGATCGTAATTGTACTTGTTGGTTCATCAAGCTCGCTTATGTTCATATTTTCCTCATATCCCTATAGGCAGTTTATATCCAGAGCTCTGAGATTCGATTCAGCCAAAAGTTTGGCCAGGCCTTGTCCTTTTATTAATTTAGTAGGTTTGATTTCCAGGTCAAATTCTTGAATCTTGGCCAGCCATCGTCCTCTTTTCCCGTCACTGTCTGGTTGTACCAAAATATCTTTCACAGAACTGGTTGGTACGTACACAATGATCTTGGAGTGCAACACATATGTTCTAAATGCCTTCAGTGCTTTTACCATGGCGTACGCTTGTTTTTCTATTATATCATATTTAAGTTCTGCGTCTCTGAGGCTCTTGCTGAAAAAGGCGATCAACTGTTCGAAACCCTCTTCATTCTTTACGAGGAGCACCGCATCAATCGTGTGTTAGGAGGAAAATGAAAAAATAAGAAAGTTTTTCAGATAATCGGGACTTGCCAATACAGGTGCCTCGACTATTACTTTCTTAATATGTGTGAACGACGCTTTGGCTTCTGTTGTCCACTTTACTTCACTGTTCTTTTTCAGCATATCTGTGATCAATTTTACAATTTTAGCGAAATTCGGGACAAATCTTCATAAAAAAATTATTTTTCCTAAGAAAGATTGAATTTCTTTTACATTTCTGGGAATGTTTATAGTATCTATTGCTTCAACCCTCTTAGGATCAATCTTAATTTAATCCTTAGATACAATATGACCTAGTAATTTACCCTCTTGCATGGTGAAGTGTGATTTCTTGGGGTTTAAGGATAGACCAAACCTGCGGCACTTTTCGAATGTTTGTTCAAGATGTACCAGATGTTCTTCGTCGGATTTGGAGAAGACTGTTAAATCATCGAGATAGATGACTATGAACTTATCCCTCTCTTTGATGAAAACGATGTCCATAGTGCATTGGAATGTGGCTCCTGCATTCATCAAACCGAAAGGCATCTTATCATACATGAACGTACCCCAAGGAGTAGTAAAAACTGTTTTTTCTTTTTCTTGTTCATTCATGGAAATTTGATTATATCTAGAGAAACTGTCAATCATAGATATTCTATTCTCCCCAACTACCCTTTCTAGCACATGATCCATTTTAGGTAGCGAATAGTTGTCTTTAAGAGATGACTTATTTAAATTTCTGAAATCCATGCACAGTCTGATTTCTCCACTCTTTTTTTGGATCGGGACCAGATTCGCCACC
The DNA here is from genome assembly GCA_009831015.1 of Picea engelmannii. NCBI lineage: Eukaryota > Viridiplantae > Streptophyta > Pinopsida > Pinales > Pinaceae > Picea > Picea engelmannii. Next base: position 338,010 of record ML787760.1, on the reverse strand, counting down.
CAGTCAGAATATCTCAGAGGTATTATAATTTTTGCCTCCAAAATTTTCTTCACTTCTCTCTCGACCACATGTAATAAAATCAGGTTGATCTGCCTAAGATTTTTTCTAAAAGGTTTGACCCCAAGTTTTAAAGGTATCTTGTGATCGATCACGGTAGTGTCGTAAGTTCTCAACTCGTCATAAGACCAGGCAAAAACGTCCTTAAATTGTCTGAGTAGGTCCTTATATTTGTATTTTATTTCAGGGGGAAGAAGTTTAGATATTTTAACCATCCCAGACTCTTCTTTGGTTCCTATGTCACAGTCCTCAACCTCTTCTGGTTGGGGTTGTATGGTGGATTTTATAGGTATGTCGTTTTGATCAAACAGTCTTTCCAGAGGGATCAGTCCCTTCAGAATCTAGTTGTTTTTTAGGACCAACATATGATGATTTGTGATTTTGTCTCAGAAAGCTTGAGGATCCTCCCCTTCTTGCATGATCCATATCTGGTCATTTTGATTTTCTTGGTCTGCATGAGTTTCGAAAAATTCACCTACTGCTTCAAGAAACTTCTTAATTTGTTCGTCATCCTCAAAAACCTGCCAGTGCTGGATATTATCTGGTATAGATGGTCTGTGTCTTATCTCTATGTGATACTTCAATTTAAAGGTTGTAGGAGGAGTGAAAGTTGAAGCTGCTTTAGCTAATGCATCAGCATGTAAGTTCTCTATGTGTGGGATGAAGTGGACATTTACGGATGAGAAAAAGTTTTCCATCAGATCCCAGGCACAATTCCTGTATGATCTTAATCTGGGATGCTTGGCTTGGTACTGTCGATTTATTTGTTTGACTATTAACTCTGCATCTCTGTATACCTCTAGGTTATTTATTTTTAGCTTCCTAGCAGCCTCTAATCCTAAGACCAACGCTTCATATTCACATACGTTGTTAGTATAATCTATATCCCATTGCAGTCTGTAAGAAAAAGGAACAACGAACTTTCCTTCGGGAGCCACTAAAAGAACTCCTGCACCAACCCCTTCATAAGATGAGGCACCGTCAAAAAACATTTTCCAGATACTGGTGCTACACATATCCTCGGTCATGTAACCTGACTCTCCCTATTCTATATCGTTTTCTTCTGGACAACCATCTAAACCATCGTCAAAAGATAAGATACAATTTCCTAAATCTTGATCTGTAATGTAAATAGGGAAATTGTTCAGATTTTGAGGGTCGCTTACTGTATATGCTAGCCTCGTCTCTCTATACAAACGAGTAAATTTCCCACCAAACACAGGAATTGTGGCGAATGTCATATCTAGTTGAAGAGAACCCCCCAGCTTGGCTCCCCATGACCTAGACAACAGTAAGCCATACTTAGGGGGAATATCAGTAATAACCACATCCATCAAGATACTCTTAACTGGGACCTGTGCCAGGGTAACTACTAAATCCTTTATCATTCCCATACACTTAACTCTTCTCAAGTCAAAAGAGTAAAGATCTCCATAAGTTCTGGTGATCTGGAGACCCAATTTGTCCATAATAATTTTAGGCATCGCGTTATGGGAGGCTCCAGAGTTTAGCATGCAATTATGTAGCAGTTGATCGTATACATTTAAGGTGATATAAAAGGGAGCAATAGTATCTTTGGCCCCTTCAAAATGTGGACCGAAAGTGATGATGGGTTTATCATCTTACAGGTTTAAAACGTCAGACTGGATTTCTAGTTCTGAGACACCTATCACTTTGGTAATCTGCTTCTGATAAACTGGGTTTTTTGCTAATTCTACCAGAGGGATTGGTATCTTAATTTTATTTATCTCGTTTTCAAAACTGAAAAATCCGCTCACCTTGTCTGTTTCTCTAGTTGGGACTTCTGAATCCTTCTTTTCTGACTTATTCGTCTGGACCGCTTTATTACTCATGGTCTTGATTGAAGGCGTAATTTTATTATCTGTTTCGGTTCCTTATGCTTGGGGTCTCAACTTTTCCCACTTCGGACTCTTGTGTGCTTACTACTTTCGCTTTGCTGTTAGGTAATAGGGTTTCTTCCGGAGTAGGCTCATAAGTTTGACCTCTTGGGAGAATTTTCTTAGGTTGAGTAGTTGAAATGGGCTTACTCTTAGATCTCAAGTTATAATTAGGTTGGACCTCGACCATTATCATTTCGGTTTCTTGTTGAGAGCCACAAAGGTCAGTATGATCTCTTTCTTCACTCTTAACTGACAGTTGTTGAGTGTTTAGAGATTTTTCATAATCTTCTCTAGTCAGATACGGTTGTGTGCAGTCATCACCGAAGTTCGTGACATCATCATCCGAATCTCTGAAATCTTGGAGATCATTCACTCCTATAAAATTTTCGTTCTTTAGGGGAGCTTGTATTTTTTGATCTTCATTTTTTATTTGTCTTTGCTGGTTCGGGGGGTTGGGGTTCCTCTTGAAATCCTTTTTGTCGAAAGAATCAGCTTTGGCCTGTTCTAGCTCCATTTTGGATATTTTATTAGACAGTTCCTTAATTACCCTGACCATATCGTCTACTTTGTCATCTGTGTATCTATTAGACCTTGACAACCCTGCTTGTTCTCTAAAGCATTTAGTTTCTTGGTTTCCCATTTCTACTTTAGCTTTAAGCTTACTAGAAGCCATCATATTTGACTCAATTTCTACAGCATCATCTTGCATTCGGTTTAGAGTGGCTCCCCTTCTTTATCGCAAAAGGAGTGCAAAATCCAGATCGAAATCCCATGCGAAAGTTACTTTGGCCGTGGGTTGGGACGGTTTAACCTCGACTGGGATCTTGTTATACAGCTTGTTGAATCTTTGAATAAACTCCATAACTATTTCTGAATTATTTTTTCTTAAAGACCCATACTCGGTTAAATAATATAGGTGGTCCTTTCTTTCGCCCCATTGTCTAAGGAAAGCATCTTCCAAGGCATCATAAGACAAGATAGATCCTGCAGGTAGACTCTGAAATGAAGTCCGGACCTGACCTTCGAAGGTTTGGACAAGAAGACCCGAATACATGTCCTCATGTTCGATACCTAGGATGTCTGCGAATTGATCAAAGAAATTTATGTGTTTGGCTGTGGTCAGATCTCCTTCCCTAGTGAATTTCAACAAGTTTTTTATATAATTTTCAAGAAGGTCATGCAGAGGAACGGGCAATACCAAGGGAGTGTATCTTGCTGTCACTTTTACAAACACTCTGGGAGGGGGGGCAGGCCCTTGGCCTCCAACTCCTCCTCCAGGAGCTCCTCCCCCTCCTCCTCCGATAACCCCTCCACCTCCTCCTCCGGCGACTGCCATCGTTATTAGTGGAAAGTTGTAAAGGGGGTTTTGAAATATTAAAAGTGAATCTTTACTTTCTTTGTGGAGTGAAAAATCCAAGGATGACTGGTAAGGGATGCAAGGGCTTGGATCTTTGGACTTGCAAGAGATGTAGTCAGGGGAACCAAAGGGTGTGGAAGCTGGATGTGTGAAATATTCTTTGAGACCGTGTGGGGTTGCGAAATTCAACTGAAGAGTCGATGATATATCGATAGTATATAAATTTTCTGCAGGACTTTTTCCTTTATGTTCTGTAGGGGTTATCGGAGTAGTTTCGCTTATGACTTTGGAGTAATTCAATGTTATATCCTTAGTGTCGAAGAGAGGGCTACATGAAGTTGAAGGTTCGAAATAACTTTTGGTCTTCAGTTGCGGGTATTTAGGCTGATAGACTGCAGGGGTCGTCTTAAGAGATCCTCTCGTCTTTAAAATTTTCTTAGGGTCGGTAACGGGTGTGGTCTGTTTACCATCTGGGTTTTTCCTGGTATTCCTTCATCCAGATGCTAGCTTATTAATCGTGTAGTCGCCAAGTGAAAGATTGGAAATCCTTTAGTAGGTGCGCACTCTTTGTTCACTATCAAAGGGTGGCACTTTCAACGAAATAAATGTCGTTTTCCCAGGGAAAAATATTTCGTAACTTCGGTCCCCGGCAACGGCGCCAAAAAGATGTTGTTCCAAAATATGTACTTAAGGCTTAGAAGTACAGTGTCTAGGCATATGAAAGTGAGTAAAGGGTAGAGAAAAAAGAGACGTCAACCTTCGGCAAGGGAAACTAGGGATGATTTCTGTGTTGGTTTTGTCTAGCTTCCAACTGTTCTTGGATGTTTATATCCTGTTCAATCGCTGCCCATGATCGTTCGAGTTCAACTCGGGTACTGGTTGTTTTAAGAATAATATCAAAAAGGTTTAAGGCAATATGTGTTTGATCTGATAGTCTGGGTTCGATATTAGGCTGTCTTGATACAGGGACAGTCATGGAGGAACAATAAAATAAGAAAACCTCAAGGGGAATTTAAGTGTTGTCTCAATTCGGTCATATAAAAGGGAGTTTTTGGTTTCAGGAATGAAAAAGGGGTGCAAATCAAAGGCCCTTTCCCGTAACTGAGTTATACTTTAATAAAATGTATGAGGTGGGAGAAAACATTAAGTTGTCTATCGAGTAAGACTCCTATCAAGGGAGAATCTCACGTATAAACAGAAGAAGAAAAATGTAAAGAAATAACCCAATGAAGCATAATATATATATAGAATTCTGAAAGTGTTGACTGGTCTTATACCTACTGATAGCTGGTACAGAGGAAAAACAGTAAACAATATAGAAAACCAAAATTCATTCACTATAGTAGAGGTTGTACTAAATTATAGCGAAGCATTCATCATATGCAAATATGAAATGAAACAAAATATGCGATACAAGAAAACAAACTCATAACACAGTCATGACGTAATTGAGAATCTTCGGATTTTCTTTATATTAACTCTCAAAATGGAAAACCTCTATTACAATCGACACAAAAAGGTCCAACCTCTTTTCTTTCTTTCTATGGTATATTTATACAGTTTTACAATAAGATGGAATCTCAATCATTGCAAAATTTTCAGTTATGATAAGGAGGAGAGCAATCGTTCCATTTCTTCATATCTGTCTTTATTTGGTGCCAGAAGTTTGTCCTCGTGCATGCTCGGTACAAGTGACACATCTTTCCACCAGCCGAGATATCAACCTTGATGGTTCTGCTTGACAATTGGCTTCAAAAGAGTAACAATCTCGGGCTAATTGCGGTAACCTTTCTTCCATCTGTCTGTCTATGATGTCGATAGCACACAATTGCACACTTGGTTTAATCATACATTTATCTATTTGGACTATGTCTGCCACAATCACTTGTGATATCTTGGCTGAATCTCTTTCCTCTTTTTCATTTAAATCAGGTGAGATTTTCACCATATTCATTTGACTCAATGCCTCGGCATTACCTTCGCTATCAATGCCTAACAGATTACCATCTATAGAACTAAAAGAATCTTCTAAGGATTTTATTACCCTCTTGGCTTGCAGCTTACCTTCTGAGATGCTGTGCTCCCATTCTTTTAATAGAATATTCCCTCTGGTTTGCCTCGAAATGGGAAACCTAGGAGTACTTCCTGATTCCCTATTGTTTGTAGCTATCACAACCTCTTGAAAAGTGACCCGTGCTGCTCCAACTTCTCTTTCTATAACATATAAATTTTCTAAAACTTGATTAACAAGTAAGCAGTTGTCTCGAATCACCTCTACCTTGGCGAGTAAATTTCGCTGGGCCGTAGAAACTCTGCTTCAAATCTCCATCGCCTGGGACTGGAACATCTCGATATTTATAACTTTACTTTTGGCGATTTCCACTCTAGCCTGTAGCTGTTCGATCAAGTCTTTTTGCTAGCCCGCTTGTATCTGAGCATTTCGAGCCACCAGGTCTTTTTTTCGAGCTTAGTCTTGAGCAGCTCTATTTCACTTTTATCGACCAACCTTGCTTGTTCTATCCCTACACTCACCTGGTCCTTGGCAGCCTCCGCTGCTGTGGCTAGTCTGGCTTCTAGGGTTTTGATGAAGCGATTTTTTCGTTTCAACTGATTTTTCAAAACCCCGACTGAAAATTGATTCACTGTGGCATATGCCCCTAATGTCCTAGCTATTTCCGTCCCAAACTGTTCATTCTTCTTGTCTTTCCCATCCGTCAATACTTTGTATTTCTTGGTTGTCGATTCCCCTTCCTAATAGAATTCTCTCTTTACCACAGCCTTTCTCTTCTTATCAAAGAAGAACTCATTTGGAGGGAGCTATTCCACCCTTATAGGCCTCAATTCTTCATTTAAAATCCACCCAATGTCAATATTTCCCTGAGTTGACTGCAAGGGAGTAATGGATGCGATAGGATCTCCGATTTGCTTAGCTGATTGCCTCGGAGTAGCAACCCGAGTCTGCTTTTTTGGTGGGTCGGGAGTCTTTATCTCTACTTTCGGACTCTTAGTTTTCTCTTCCCTGTCCTAGTGTTTTTCTTGACTGGGTGTCGCATCTTTGGAGCCTTCGACATATTTTTGTTTCACCTCCGCTGTACTCAGATTCTCACCTCGTAATACTACGGGAAGACAACTGCGTCGATGTTCTTGGAATTTCAGAACATTGTCCCTCTCTTCAGTTGCCAGGGTTTGTATCTGAGCTAAAATATCGGCATAATATATTGCGCCTCTTAAAATGTCATCCGAGGGTGAATTTTCATGTTTGAATCTCTTGAGTCCGCAACTGGCCAAATGATTACTCACGACCCTTTGCGGATCATGCTTCTTGAATTCAATAAGGACCAATTTTAGGGCTTCTAGGGCTGCTGCCTCAACTTTAGCATGCTCGAAATATAACAAAGAATATGAATTTAAATGAACAGGAAAATGTGGCCATACCTTCTTAGAGTATCCCTTAAGATCCTTTCTTATGCCACCGATTACTGTTTGTCTAGCAACCTCACGACAAGCCAGCTTGTCAGGGATGAATAATGGCAATGCATGCGGGGGAACAGAAGCCTCGAAAACTCTGAGATATGAGAATTCGAATTTTACATACCAGTCAGCTATACTGCTCAAATTCATCACTATACTGTCTGAGATCCTGGGTGGCGGGTGGCCAAAAATAGTGACATGCAGTGGTACCATTACCCATTTAAAGATTTCATATACGAAATCTACCGCTTTGTTTTCCCACAATTTTGAATGATAGACGTGGATGGGATCCACCTCTACTAGAGTCCAACTCCAGCTCATTAAGGGAAAGGGTGTTAGAAAGCACACGATGTCCATAATGTATGCGGACATAAAAAATGAAGAAATCTTTCCGCTCTCTTTCTGCATCCGATACTCTATAACTCGACTTGTCAAGTTATCAGACAACATTTTTGCCCAGTCGAAGGAATAGCCTTCAATGACTTGATGTATTAGAGGCACCCATTGAAGAAATAAATGTGAGGTATCCTCTCTCCCGTATAATTTGCAGGTCATCATAGCTATATACTTGAACTGTGGTTCCAAGGAAGCCATTGAATATATACCATTACTGTCTGCCCTGAACTTCGCAGGGTACGAAACCCAATCTCTGATTAAGCTGGACATAGTCTTGTCATACTGCACACATTCCTTCTGTTTGAACTTCTCCAAGAATTCAACATCATATGTAAGGTCGGACATGGTGGGAAACTTGTACATATCTTGCAGTTGTTCGGGTCTGAAAGTCCCGATGGTGACCTTCTGCTCATTGATGATGGTTCTGGTTGGTATGTCCACATGGTCTAATGCCCATCAGACCATATCATAGTAAGGGAGAATTCGTGGCCTGGCCACTACTTTATGCATTCCTGATTGAACGACGATCTTACATTTGGTGGTTATGTCATCTTTTTCATTGTCACTAGAATCATCAGAATAATCCACTAATTCGGCCTATAGAACATCAGAAACAAACGACCAGTTCGGGACAGAGTCGACACTTCGAGGTGAAGTATCAAAGACGTTGTCCGAACCTTGTCTTGAGACCTCAACGTTGGCTTTAGACGCTTTTCGCGGGGCCATGATGGGAGATCCTTCTTTAGCTCTTCTGCGATAAAAATATGTATACATACAGAAATTAGTTCGCTGAGAAAGTGTGCTCTGCGTAATATGGAAGTGAATTTATTATAACGAATAACAACTCTATATATTTGAAAACTTAGTACTTTTTAAGAACATATCGGTCAAATCATGCTTAAAAATAAATTTAGCAATAAAAACCCAATCTTTATTTGTCGATTCGCCTTGTTTCTAATTAATGCCATAAATTTTGGCGGTTCGAAATGTCAGTTGTCATAAGGAAGAATTAAGACTACCTCGTAAACTATGCATGCATCAAATCATGGGAGATACTGGTTTAGCTCAATTAATCTAGTTTTACCAAAATTAATTAATCTTTCGGTACTCGTTGCATCGGGAAATTTTTCTTTAACCCTTTGAACCTCTAACACCCGAAATTGCGATGATTGACTTTGGTTAATAAAAAAGTAATTGTGATTAGGTGATTAATTAATTATGTAATTATTTATATCGCCATTTCGCGACTTGGATCTTCGAAGGTATAGCTTCCGGGAAGTTTGTATGCCGAGTTGCGAAACCACGAGATCGCGATGATATGTTTTAATTAAAAGGGAGGATAAAATCATATTAAGTGTTTAATTAATTATGTTCATATCTTTATCGTGACTTCGTGACTCGGGGCTTTGACAGTGTAGCTTTTTAAAAGAGAGCACGTCGAGTTGTGAATTTTCGACAGAACTTAACCACGGCTAAGCTTTTACCTTTAACCTTGACACGAATTATTAAAACAAGAAATTCATGGTTTTGGCTATCGGGGTTACGACAGTAGGACTTTTGGATTTAGTAAATGCCGAGACGTGAAGCCCTGATGATTTTTAACCGTGATTTAGGAAAATTTTACTCTCGTTACTGACCTGGGTAAAATTTTAAAACGATTTCTTCGTTTCATTGCTCGGGACTTGTGAACTACGTGATCTATAGCATCCGACATACAAAATCCCGAGGTAGAACAAAGGAGGAATTTTTTTTGATGAAAAGTAGAACTCGCCTCGAAAGTACAATAACTATCGCCGCTCGCGTGATAAGACTTCAGAGATTTTGAAACCACAGATGGAAAATACGAAAACCATCTTTCGATTTCGAGCATTAAGACATGATATTCGAGACGGGCTAGAAAAAACAAAGGCGACTCCAACATAAGGTGAGGATATAAATGCCTTAGACATTGCACGATGCAGTCTAGTAGGCCTTATAGCTGAGAATAGTTTGACCGTGGGAGTCAGGGCATGACTCCTACAAGATTTTCTCGATTGACGACATTTGGTGCACAACAACATTAGACGCCCAACAGACAAGACATTTTGATATCAAGATACGTCTATGGAACCCTTGTTTACGACACCTTGACGATATGTTCCTCAACAGAGGGATTCCTACAGGGGACCACCACATCCACGAAAGCACCGCTAACAGACGTCATTTAGGCTTCTCAGCAGAACAAACCAGGATCTTAGGCTGGTGGGCCAACAACTTCTATTCCGGGGCCAGGTGTAGTGGATTAGAGGTGGGTGATGGACATGTGGAGAGTCACTGTTATGGAACTTATCGGTAAATGTGGACATGAACATATCTCCCTAGATCCACCTAGATCTAGAACAAAATAGAACAGAATATGATGCTTTCCCTAAGCTCTAACCATTGAGTTTACTAGTTAACAAGAGATGGGAAACATACCATTTAAATGTCACTTCCTCTTTCCATTGTCATCCTAGCTCCACTCCAGTGCTCCTATGATATTGAATTTGCAAGGGGACACAAGCCAACCAAAGTGAAAGCAATAAAATGAACTCAACAAGAACCTATGTATGTGATCAAGGAATGATACAATAAAACAAGACAAGTTTTATGGGAAAGAAACATATCACTGTATCATATTAGAATGAAATTGGAGATTACAACCAAAGCCTTGATGTTGCAAGGTCCCCTCTCGATGACCCTTTTCTCCAACACACACACTTGCTCCAACCTTGAATGAAGAAGATCCACAACAACTTGATGAACTGAAATGAAGCCCTCAAGTATGAACTAAAGTAGAATTACTCATCCAATTCTTAACCTATTCAAGATTAATATTGCTTTAATGAAATTTAGAATTTTCCACGAGAGATCCCCCTTTATGTAATGTGAAGGAGAGATGGTTGAAGAGGTTAGGATGATTCCACCAAATTAGAGAAGCAAGTAAGATCCAAACCATTCGAATGCCACCTCATCTTCTAGAAGATCCCCTTCTAGAACTTTCATGAAACTTGACCTTTTCTTAGTCTTTTGACATCGTCGCACCCTAGCTGTAGAGAAGCTTGCAGAGATGTCACAGCCCAAATTTAGAGTAGGGGGCGACGATCAGGCATCGTCACACCCTGTGTATGGTGCAGCCTACGATGACCTTCTTTAATAGGGTTTTTGAGAAGAGAAAGTGAGTCACCTTCCTCATGGATAAAGACTCTTTTTATCTTTTCATGGGAACATGAACACATGTTATCAATGGATCACTGGGGTGACAAAAATAATGTGTGACTGGATGCCCCCTAAAGTATGAAGCTGGAAGTCGTGACAAACGAAATACTTTGTAGAATGTGTGTGTCAAAAACAAGGAGCACACTGATAGAGAACCTGCAAACAATCAAGAATCAACATAATAATATAGCATTGTCTGATGTAGGCATTCCCATACTCAGATTACAAAATTTTAGGTGAGTCATGGACACTAAATATACACTGTGGATCCATGTCATTGTGAATCGGCATAGCCACCAAGAATACACTGTGGATCTATGCTCTAAAATGACTCAAATTTGGACATAACCACAAGATATACAAAGTGGATCTATGTGTCAATACAAATCATAAATATTCCATCGCAACTTGGATTAGAATGACGAGATCCAGGGTCTCCATTTCCATCATCCCTAAGTACGACTCTAACTATGCGATTATAGGTGCTGAAGTCGAGCATGGTAGACACCACTTGATTACCGGTCATTAATGAAAACCGTTAACAAGTGCGAGGGAAATCACCATTAATGGAAAAGACTCCCAAGGTACCCCAGTACAATCCAATGAATATGAATAAACAAGTTGAAGTCAAACACTCGATGGAATCTTCCAATCAGGGGTCAATGATATGAACCCACTGTTGAAAGCGAAGAAACCTGCCATTGAGGCATGTAGGCTCTAAGGTACTGAATGATTTCTAGGTCTTGTTCCTGGATAATGAGTTGAAGTCGACAGGAAAATACTCGTCACAGGAGGGCCTTGATGTATCCCCATCAATGACATGAAATAAGTAACAGATTTGAAGTATATCAGAGTGTTAAGTGATTTAGAACTGACTTAGAGAAGGTCGACATGGTAGAATATTTATAACTACAGATGGTCAACTCGATAGAAGGATTGTTCAGGTTGGACTTCTCTTGAACATATGAATGACACAACAATGGCCTTGGCAACATTGAGTCAAGGAGGACCCAACATATGGACATGTGAATGGTCAGATGAGAGACAAATGGATTTCCCAACCTGGATAGAATGATGAATGGGGGTGTCATGTTCAAGAGTGACTATTACTGCCACTAAGATGAATACAGAGACACATTTCTTTCCCAATTCAACCCCACCATTTCTAGTGAGTACCTCTTTATTTTTACACAAGCTTGAAGAGGATGACATATGATTGTTGATGTAAGCTCGTCCTTCGGACGAGTCCCTCGAAGTATGTTTAATGAACCCTAAGAAGGAGTGGTTTGGTCCCATATGGGTCCTTCGATGTTTGTTTAATGAGTCCAAAGAGAGAAAACTTAGGGGTTTTTCATGTGTAGAGAGTCTAAAAAACACTTAAAGAAAACTCCATCAGTTTCCTTTTTGTAAATTAATCTGATGAGACCGAAAAAGTGATAACCTACCGCTCATAAATTTTTTTCTTCAAATACTTTTACGAGCGTGAAAAGAACAAGGTCGCTCGGAAATCTTTCCGTTTTTACGGAGCGTGAAAAGTGCTTAAAGGATAATCCATAGGTTTCATTTTTTGTGTTACCATTATGAGTCCAAAAAAGTGATAAAAGTATACTCGGTTACATTCTCCTTGATTTATGAGCACGAGAAAGAAAAAAAACTAAGCTCGAAGTTTTTCCTGAAAAACCCTAAAAGGATATGTAACAAATGTACAAAAACAAACCAAAAAGCAGATCCTTGTTTCAATGTTTCACTCCTAGAATTTTTATCTTCAAAAATCAAACACTTGCAAAGTCATTAGGACTTTAGGGTTTATATGAAATATATAAAATAATATAAAATACAAATAAAAAAGTGAAAAAGTCAAAAAAAATGGGTAAAAACCTCATTTCACTATTCCATTTGTCATTTCACCCAAACCTTGCTCAAAACCCCCCATTTACCTTGATTTTCAACTGCAGATTGCGAAAGGCACGAATGATCATCTGACGAACCATCTCCACAACACAACTAATCTTCATTTCCTCCAGCTTTCCATGGATTGAAATTTGTTTTTCATTGGTTAGAAATTGACTTTTGAGTTAATTTTTTGAGGGTAACTATGCGCGGAGGTCATCGCAAGCGCCCTATATCGGGCCCTGCGACGATCTAGGGTCATCGCAGGTGACCCTATAGCTGGCCTACAATGACTCCACACTATCCAGATTCCCTGGCTTGCAACGTGTGCAAATCCAAAAGTTCTTAAATATGAAAATGCCAACAAAAAATCTCCAGGGAAGAAGATAATGATGCTAATTTCTCTTTAATGTTCCACTGTAGGTTTTCCATGGTAAAAATCTTGGAATGGCGAGAGAGAGAGCACGAGGGGAAGAATACTTTTCCGGGAATGACCCAAGCATGGTAATGGTCCTTCGACAGTGTGGCCTATTGAAATTATTTAATATCCAAGGTATGAGGGCCCAACTGAGATTACTTGAGTACCTAGTTCACATGTGGGATGTGAACTAGCATGTGTTTCATGTGGGTGCTCACACTCTTAAGATAGATATAGAGGATATATATTTCTTAACAGGACTATGTCACCGTGGATCCCGAGTAACACTTACAGGTAGCAGAGGTGTAGGTGGACCTATGAACCACTATATCAATGAACATTGTGTGTCAGGTACTCATAAACATAGTGATAAAGTCACTATAAGAGATGTTTGAGACTTGACTCTATGGACCATCCTCTATACCATCAAACGCATGGCAGGGAGTGCAACTCCCCATATGGCTCTTCAGAGTTATTGTCAGTATGCGTTGGAATGTATGGATCCCCGAGTTTTAAACTGCTGTGAAGGGGTTCTCAAGAGTATGAAAAAACAAGTGACCAAGTGCAGGAGTGGTGAGCTGAAACATTTTGGATATGAGTCGATTTTGATATCCTTCTTCCTAGAGAGAGTCCTAGTTTTATGCTTACAGGTAGAGTGGGGTATACCTGCCCCACAAGATACTAGAATGAAGAGGTGGGTCAACCTCATGGTACGTCATGCAACCGGTCCTATCATTAGATATAACGATGTTTTCTTCGACTGGTTGAGAACTCAGATGCTCATGGCCGCCGACTATGCATATGCTGGGCTAGAATTCCGAGGTGATCCAGACCTAGCTCTTCTCAAGGGTTCCCAATGGGGGGACATAGGTAAGAAGGACATTTTGGTTATATGAGGTTTTTGTGATTTTTTAATAATATAAGATGTTTTTTATGTTGTTTATCCAATGAATAATAAAATTCTCTTTGATGATGTAGATATGGGACCTTACCGACCTCCAGGTTCATCCCATATCCATAGGCAAGGGGAGAGAGTTGATGCAACATGAGTAGTTGCTGCTGACTATGAGACTATAGAAAAAAACCTAGAGGGGCTCACGATGAACATCCCAGATGCCTCTATTGATGATATCTTGAGGCATTACCAGTGCCACACAGTGGCGTGTCTTCTTCCATTGGTTGACTACTCCATAAAGTAGCATGGGTAGTCACATGTTATAGCGAGTAGCATCCTTGATGCTCTATTGTATATGAAGTCATGTGCTTCACATTTTTGATATTTTGGTCTTTGGACAAAAGCACTTTTTGTAAAACTTTTATTGTTATATATATATATATGAGGCTTCTACCGACTTACTTGTTGTATATACAAAGTGTGATTGGATTTTATAAATGTCTCAAATGTCTATCTAACACATAATTAGCCAAAGCATCTGTTAATGTATTTAAACATCTAGGAATGTGTTGATATTTAATGTAATCAAAATTACATTCCAAGAGACGGATTCATAAATATACCCTTAACAACGTACAAGTTCAAATGGAGCACACATTACTCAATTGTAGGACTACTAACTGTGAATCGAGTCATACAATAAGATGACAAATTCCGAGTGAAACAACGTTGGTCAATAATTTGATGACTGGACTGTATTCCACAATATTGTTAGTTGCATGACCAAGGAAAATACCATGTAGACTAATCAATTCATCCATAGGTGCATAGATTTCCCAAGTAACAGATGCTAAGTTCTGAGTACCATGACTAGTGCCATCAACAAAGCCAATGTAGGGTAGCGAAGACACTGACATCTGGAAACCAAACACAACGCAAGGTAAGCAGCTGAAGGTTGAAACCAAACAACGAAAAGTCACACAAGAGTATGATACACTAAAATACAAGCACTCATGCAAAAGTGACTTAAGCATAGTACTTATTTAAGTAAATCCCATTTTTGGGTTCACTCAAAGGGATTCCATCATAATCAACAAGCTCATAAGCTCCCTTCTCCAACACTCATTTGAAAATATAAGGACCTCACCACATAGGCTTGAATTTAACGACCCCTAGCAAATCAGGATCTTGCTCGTAAAGAAGAACTAGATCACCTTAAGAAAAACACGTGGCTTGACATGTTTTTCATATTGGGATTTAACACATTTCTTCTGAGTTTCAATAACTAAGGTGACATCACAATGGGTTTCGTCTAGTTGCATCAAATACAAAAGACACTTCTCTTCTGAAGAGGTATCGAGGATAAGTTCAACGAACAGTTTCAAAGATGGTATCTCACATTCAATCAAAAAAATATCCTTGATACCATAAACTAACTGGAAATGTGTGAATCCCGTGGCAGCCTTGACGGATGTCCGATAGGCCCATAATGTTGAGAACAACATGGTGTGCCAATTTGTCTTTTGAATTCCTATCATACATCAAAGCATAGTAATGAGAACTTTGTTGATTGCTTCAACTTGGCCATTGGCCTGTGGATAATAGGGGGTTGAGTTTTCATGGTGAAAACCCAAATTTTCAGTCAGTTCAGACATCATAAAATTCCAAAAATGACTACTCTGATAAGTAACGATGGCTTGAGGGACACCAAACCTAGTAATGATATGATTGAATATGAACAAAGTTGTAGTTTTACCGGTGTTATCAAATGTAGGCATTGCCTTGGCCCATTTAGTGAAATAATCCACAACTACAATGATGTATCCATGCCCCCTGACCGAGTGAGGGTTACATGTCATGAAGTCAATGCCCCATTTGGCGAATGGACCAACAAAAAATACAAGATGAAAGGGAGCAGGATGAGATATTATCTTGTTATTATAATTTTGGAAAACATGGAATTTATGGACGACAATAATGAAATCCTTAAACAATGAAGGCCATAAATAATTGGCTCGTAAGATCCTTTGGGTAGTGGCATACCCAGACATATGGTCACCACATGCTCTGGAGTGACAATCATTCAAATCTTTCTCATCTTAATCATAAGTGAGACATTGTCAAAAAATGGATTCAATACCGCGGCGATAAAGGGTATCACCAAGAATGATGTATTGGAAGGCTTGATACCGTATACGACGACAATCTGTACTAGATAGATCAAGATGGAAAGTTTGATTCTGGAGATAGATAATAATATCTCCGTACCATACGTCATCATAACTGACTAGAAAAAGGGATTCATCAGGCAAGGAATCCTCTTCCATGTTTTCTGTCTCAGGAGAGGGAAGGTCACATATCAGTTCGAAAAAACCAAAGATTTCTTTGACTTAGCGTGTTCAAACTCCAAGTCAAACTCCTAGAGAATAACTATCCATTTGGAGTACTTTCCTCATAGCAATTGTCGAGTAAGGATATGTTGCATGGGGTTGCAATCAGAAATAATAGTGGTTCTGCGTAATAGGATATAATGATGAAAACGTTGGACAACTTGAATAGCTGCCAAGGCCAGTTTCTCCACATGTAAGTATTTGGTTTCGATAGTCGTGAGACTCCGACTCAAATAGTATATCACATTTTCATCATGTGAATCATCCTCTTGGACTAAGACAATAACAATGGTAGAGTTTGAAGCAGCTAAGTAAATGAAGTAATCTTGGCTATAGTCAGGGGGAAACAATAATGGTGCATGGGTTAAGGCAAGTTTCAAAGCTTCAAAGGATTTGTTCGCAGTATCGTCCCATACAAACTCGTAACCTTTCTTGAGTAGCCAAGTGAATCCTTTCATTAGTTCAACGTAATTGGGGATGAAACGACGCAAAAAGTTTTCCTTCCTTTGCAAACTTTGGAGCTGGCATAGTGTGGAAGGAGGAGGTAGATTAAGAATAGCCTCAACCTTCAAGGGGTATACTCGAATCCTGTGTCTCAACATGATAAAACCAAGAATTTGATCGGACTCCACAAAAAAAACACATTTGTGTGGGTTCAAATGTATGTGATAATAACGACAACGTACGAAAATGGCCCTTAAATGTGCCGAGTGATCTTGGTGACACATGGAATGTGCCGGTAGATCATCAAGATAAGGTTGCACAATGTGCTTAATATCATGGAATTCATAAGACATAGCGCGCTAAAAGGTCACACCAACATTATTGAGACCAAAGGGTAATTTCCGATAGGCAAAGGTTCCTCAAGGGAAAATAAAAGCAGTCTTGTGTTGGTCTGCGGGTAAAATATTAATTTGATTATAGCTGGAGAAACCGTCCATTAAGGAGAATATTTCACTCCCAGCACAGTCGTCAATGATCTGGTCAATGAAAGGGGTTGGGTAATTGTCCTTAGGACAAGCCTTATTTATATCCCTATAATCTATGCAAATGTAGATCGTACCTTGTTTTTTATTTACCAAAACTAGATTGGATACCCACTCAGTCAATGCCACGGGATAGACAAAACCATCGTTAAGAAGTTTTTCAACTTTAAGCTTGATAGCAACAACTTTGCGTGGATGTACTAGGCGAAGTCTCTGCCAAATGGGTTTAGCGTCTAGGTATGTCTTAATCTCATGTACAATGATATTATGATCAATACCTGACATTTCTTCATAAATCCAGGCGAAAACGTCACAAAATTCTTGGAAAAGGGATTTATAAGTGTGGAACTCATCAGTATAACATGAGGCCTCGATATGAACATTCTCCACGACTCCAGGTTTAATTGATATGTCGAGAGGGATGGTAGGTGAAATGTTACTCAAGTTCCCTTCGTATAAAACATCATGTGTTGACTCAGGAACGAAATAAATAACGATAACGGTCGGCATAGTCTAAATCCATTGGTACTTCTCTATGGTATCACGTTCTAGGAAGAGAATGGATCAATGATTCCCATCATCCTAGGGAGTGTATTCCATAGACATGACTGACATAATCATCTCATCTGTAGGAAATATCACATGAAACAGATCAGGAGATGAATCACAGAGAGAGGGAGGGGAGGGGGTTGTCGACTGAATAACTTGGTAAGCAGATTCGACCGAACTTAAAGGCATCTTGTCACCGTAACAAAGGTAATCGCCAGAGCTAGGTATGACCCATGGGTCATATGACTCAGGGGTTTCATGAATAGTGGTCGATATAATGTTAATAGAGGCAACAAAAGGAGGGGGAATATCGAGTGGTGGGATTGGAAATGTACTGATCAACGTTGAATCTTTTAAAAGACCCACGTTGACATTCTCATAACCGGGAGGTTTCTTTGAGATAAAAGGAATGTTTCGAGTGCAAGAATCATAATTAAAGATGCCAAGTTGGTCAATAGTAACGACCTTTCCTTGGTGTGAGAATCGTAACACATGGAAAAGGGTAGACACAACTACACGCATGGAATCAATCCAGCTACAACCAAGTAAAAGTTTATAATGAAGAATTTCATTGAATACCTCAACCTCGACATTGACCGATTTACCTTCCAATGCAATAGAAAACAAAGGAAGAATACCGTAAGATTTAAAACCTATACCATTGAAAGCCTTAAGTGTATTGTGTTATTTGGTGAGGGAAGGAGAGCCAATATATTTCCAAAAAGTAACAAACATGACACAAGTTGAGGCTCCTTCATCAATAACGGTTCTACAAATATTCTTTTTTTCAACCACAACTTGGATCTAAAACACTAACTGAGGAGGAAGCTTTGGAATGTGATCTTCCAAGTCAAAGATTATTAATTTAGTATCCATGGGATAAATTCCACCAATATCCTTTAACATTGGCTTCCGTTGAATAGGACAAATTTGAAGGAATTCGAGAGATGACATCACAGAGGGTGCTTGCGCAAGGTCTTCTACAATACTGTAGTTTTGGAAAGCACGTGCATGAGGATTGAACGCAGAATTTCGAACAACGCTCTTGGGAGGAGGGAGAAGAACTGTATCAAGACCCGGTCTTTTGGGATGAAGAGGACCATTTGGAGGTGAAGTTGTGGGAGAAGGTTGAACCAATGAAGGTGGTATATCATCAACTTTCTCCTTCGATGGAGAGTAATCTTTGGCTTGAGTTGTGACTACAACTTCATTCTTTTTAGAGTCACCAGTACACATAAGGACATAATACAAGGTAGAAGGAAAAGCTTGGTCATGAATAACCAATTGGGATTGCTGTTGAGAAGGGAAATGTTATGAAAAAACAATAGGTGTAGAACGCTTTCCGGTCCCTTGGAGGAACTTAGTAACCTCGACGCGTCTTGGACAATCTTTTGTGTAATGATCATCACCACAAATAAGGCAAGGGTAATGAGGTTTACGTTTATCTTTCTCATCAATGGTCTAAATTTTGGATTTATCAGATTGTGGATTATTATTCTTGTCCTCCTTATTCCTACCCTTCCCTTTCTTCTTATTTTTGTTTTTCTCGGTAGGTGTGGATTGAACCGAATTAACCTTAGCAATCTTACCGGAGGAAGGAGTAGTAGTAGGAGTAGTTTGTACATTAGAATTATTAGATTTGGGATTGGTGTGATCGACGTGTGCAAACTGAGTCTCAGTATGAAAGGTGCCAATCATACCATCAACAACATGAGAAGCTGCTGGAGGTGTTGGGGCAGGATTTGTGGAAGGATGAGGAGCGTCAGGGATCAAATCGTAAAGTGTTCCTGTTTGTGAATAAACGAGAACTAGATATTGAGCATGACTAATCACCTTCTCTTCAGTGACAACACCACCCATGGATACATCACAAGTGATAGGTCCAATGAGTGATTTGGTAAACCACTCGGCCAATAGTTGATCAAGAAGGGGAACTTTGATTAAACGTCTTCTCCTCCTCCACTCATGGATGTGATAAAAAATATGAGTGGACGAGGATTGTTTGAAAGAACTCAAAATTTCAGTTCATGTCTCATATTGAATTGGAAACTGTTAATGTGTCAAAAAGGCCATGGCTAGGGTGTTAAAGTAATTAAAGAATCCTCGCAGTAACTCGATGTGCCATTTTGCTGCCGAACCCGTGAGAGTTCTTTGGAAAAGTCATAATCTTATGGAGTCATCCATCAAGAAGTTGGATGAACACCACAGATTAAAAGTCATAACATGATTATTCAAATATTCTCCTGCTCGATTGTCGAATTTAGGAATTTCGGATGGTAACTTGGCCACTATAACGGTCCAATAAGAAGAATGTAGAATATGATCATTCGAAATCCTACACAAATCCAGTAAATCCAAAGTGGCTAGAAAAGGCAATTGTCGGTTCACTTGAGAAAACTGGTAGTTCTGAGGGGGAAGCCTCATAGGTATACCAGTAGGACCATAAGAATTTTGCAGATAATTAGATAGTCTTGATAGATTCGGCTGTGGAAAATTTTGAGGCAAATATCCCACAGGGTTGGGTTGATTAGGTATGTTCCCTTGGAAATGAACATTAGATTGAAAGTTTTGACCCCAAGTGGGATTCAAAGAACCTAGATATGGTTGAACGAGGTTAGGGGGTGAAAAATCATTGACTTGAGGATGTTTCCCCCCAGACGGTTGTATATTTCCTTGGAAAGGAGGGTTCCAAGGTTGATATTGTAACACATGTACATTTTTTCCATAAACTGGGTTATGGACTCCAACCTGAGGTTTCCCCCCAAGTTGAGGTTGTCCCCCAATCTAAGGTTGTCCCCTAGATTGAGGTTGACCTCCAACAGGAATCTGGAAACTAGGAGTGATAGAATGACTGGTGCCTCCAACTATATTGGAGCCACTAGGGCTAGGATGATGAGATCCTCCTAAAAAAGGTGGAGGAGGAACATAAGGCCCTCCAGAGAGAATCTAGACTGGTGTAGGAAAAAACTGACTCGCAGTGTTATACCCAGGAGGAAAAAAAATTCCAGACCCTCTAGATGGTTTCTAGGTAGGGATAATAATGGAAGTATTCAGATCTTTATACCCAAGGGGAAGTGATGGATTTGGTCCAGGCTGAAGTGGTGTTCCAATCGGAGCTTGGGTGACAACCACATTTTCGGTAGAAACCATGGTAGCTTGTGGGACCACAATAGAATGGACCATCTGGATATGAAGAATTGAGTGAGAACCAACCAACAATTGGTCCAAAATGATGGTGACACTACTAGTAGTACGAATAACATGGTTTAAAGGTATTGTATAGGTAACATACGTCTCAAGCATCTGCAATGCCGTAGGTTGATAAAGGATTTCTCCTAGGTTGTCGTAAAGATCATGTACTGTCAAAGGGATAGAACTAGGATTGAAAGTTTCGACAATGTGAGCCGAGGTCCTAAATGATTCACTTTGAGAAAGTGGATCTTCTACTCCAGATCCCGCGTTAGGTCTAGTAGGTACTTCAAAATTTTCATCAATAACAATTTCTCCCGATGAGTTCATCTAGAGCATATGTGGATTTCATATAACACTCAATGACGAATTGACAGGGAGTCATAAAGCCTCTAAGGAGTCCGAAACAATTCAAAATCCTTCCAAAGAGTGTGTGATTCCAACCTCAGAAGCTACTTCGTTATTGACTACTCCCTTATTATAGCCTTCTAATGAGTTAGGAATCAAATGTTGGTAACCTTCCATATCTTTCGGGGGTAGCCCTTGCATCCTACATGAACGATGAAGGCCGATGTTGGCTGAACCAAGTAAAGAACGAAAAAAATCTATGGCCAACTAGAGAAAACAAACAACACTCACAAATAAAATCTAGAAATCAAAATAAGAAAACAAAACCTTCTTATTTCGAGGTCACTAGTTGGTGATGAAATCCAACGTTGCGAAATCAAGACAAGAAGGGGCTGGGATAAAGTGGGTGGAAAAGTTACGTTGACAACCTGCTTAATGGACTTACACCCTGGTGCAATTTTCCACACATAATCGTGGGTATACCCTCCAAGGAGCCCAAGTACCATGAAGACTTGCCCCTCCACAGTCACCTTGTGTAAAGACCCTAAAGAGATAGACTAATAAGGTTACCAACTACAACAATGATGCCTGGGGAAAAAATTGACAGTCCGATCCACGTGCAAAGGCAGGGTATCTAGCCCAAAATCAACTTAAGAGGTTCCCACACATAATCATGGGTATACCTTCAAGTGACCCCCAATAATACACACAAACTCTACACCAAGACCAACAAAGAAGGGTGATTAACTCTGACAGTCTTAATGCGACCTCAGGTATGGCCCTTGTGTGAGAAGGGCTTCCTAGGAAAAAATGTACCAATTGGATTTGAACTCTCTCTATCATAAGATACTATTGTGTGTTTTGATTCTTTGGAGAGTGTGTCTTACAAACTATTCCAAAGCACTATCCTAGCTAATGTTGGTGAAAAATATCCCCAGAAATTAAAAGTTACTAATAAATTTTAAATTTACGCTGTTTTTTAGAGGTTGTTGTTTACTCAAAACGAAGATGAAAATGAAACTGATGATGTTGCAACCTTGAACCAATACAATAAAAAAAGAGATGAATGCGCAAATTTTCAATTCAATGAACTCTAATTACAGTAGGGAGAAGGTATTCTTTTGAAGTAGAAAAAGCTACGAATTGCAATTTCTTAATTTTGAATGAAGACAATTCTAAATAATCATGAACCACAAGATTTTCCAATTCTTCTCTTTAACAAATATTTCGAATGTAAAAATTTCCTTATGAGAGATTACTAAAAAGAATAAATGAATTCAGTTATTCCTTTTCAAAACAAAATCAAAGATGCAATGACAAAGGAAAATGTAATCCAATAAAATCAAGACATTCTCAACACAATTCTAAAATCAAACTCGTAATATAGACAAGAATGAAAAAGACAAGAAAACCTTTTGTCATATGTAAGAAAAAAGTGTTTCTTAATCAACAAACAATCTGAAAAATGAAATGAATCCAAAATTTCATACAAACCAAAGACACTTTGTCAAACAAGCACCCAGATCAAGATTTGAGATTATATCCTTGTGACAATGATCAAAAAGAAAAAAACTTGCAAAATGAAAAGAAAGACTTTCAATCACTGAAAACCAATCACAAGCAAGCTGTAAAATCAGAAATCAATCAAACATGGGAATCATAAGTTCACCCCAGGAAACTAAAGAAAAACTAGAAGGGAAAAAGACATATTGACTCACTCCAACAAAATCTACAGGAGTCATCGCAGGATGGGTATGGGACATAGTGCAATGAGTAAAGGTCGTCGCAGGCTACTAACATAGCACAATGCAATGTCGTCTCACTGGATTGGTCAAGCAAGATGCGACGTCTAAGGGTCGTCACGGGCTGTCAATGACACACAATGTGACGATCTCTGTAAATGAGGAAAAATCGGAAGAAAGACAAAAAATCTAATTGAACTTTCAGACCCTGGGAGTCTAGATGGATCACGCACAGACTCAAAGAATGAATTTCATGAGAGGAAGGTAGACCAAAAGAAAATGGGAAGAAAAAAATCAAAAGGATGTTCGATCCCTAGTATGGTCGTCAATTTTGTTATGGGAATTATCAGTAAATGAGGACATGAACAGATCTCTCTAGATCCACCTAGATCTAGAACAAAACAGAACAAAATATGACACTTTCCCTAAGATCTAACCATTGAGTTTACTAGTTAACAAGACATGGGCAACATACCGTTTAAATCTCACTTCCTCTTTCCATTGTCATCCTAGCTCTGCTCTAGTGCTCCTGTGATATTGAATCTACAAGGGAACACAAGACAACCAAAGTGAAAGCAATACAATGAACTCAACAAGAACCCATGTATGTGATCAAGGAATCATACAATAAAACAAGACAAGTTTTATGGGAAAAAAACATATCACTATATCATATTAGAATTAAAGTGGATATTACAACCAAAGCCTTGATGTCGCAAGGTCCCCTCTCAATGACCCTTTGCTCCAACACACACACACTTTCTCTGACCTTGAATGAAGAAGATCAACAATGATTGATGAACTGAAACAAATCCCTCAAGTATGAACTGAAGTAGAATTCCTCATCCAATTCTTATCTTATTCAACATTAATCTTGCTTGAATCAACCTTAGCCTTTTCCATGAGAGATCCCCCTTTCTATAATGTGAAGGATATATGGTTGAAAAGATTAGGATGATCCCACCAAATCAGAGAAGCGAGTAAGATCCAAACCATTCAGATGCCACCTCATCTTCTAGAAGATCCCCTTCTAGAACTTTTTTGAAACTTGACCTTTTCTTAGTCTTTTGACATCATCGTACCCTAGCTGTAGAGCAGCCTACGAATACGTCGAAACCCAGCTTTAGAGTAGGGGGAAACGATCATGCATCGTCACACCCCGTGTATGGTGTAGCCTGTGATGACCTTCCTTAATAGGGTTTTTGAGAAGAGAAAGTCAATCACCTTCCTCATGGAGAAAGACTCTTTTTATATTTTCATGGGAACACGAACACACATTATCAGTGGATCATTGGGGTTGTAAAAAATTTGGCTTAGGTTGATGGATAGTTGGTATGGATTGTTTTTTGTCACTGATGTCAACTATTGGAGAGTGATATTGTATATTGATGTCACCCTTGGAGAAAGTTCGGTAGCGAATTCCAGTAGCACAAAGGTTTGGGTAATGGACCCAAGGTTGTTTCATGTATAATGGTATGAGTTTTAATATATTTGAAGGTAAGACTATTCTAGATGGATATTACGTGTCATTCCATTTTTTGTGGTATGTGGAACGTAACATAACTCCTCATGGTTAGAGAGTTATGGCCATGAGAAGTTGGAGAACCCAGGTTTGGGTAATGGACCCAAATTTGTTTGGTGGATAATGGTATGACTTTTGATATATTTGAAGGCAAGACTATTCTAGATGGATAGTGCATGTCATGCCATTTCTGGTTGTATGTTGAACGTCACATAACTCCTCATAGTTTTAGAGTTACGGCCTTATGAAGTTGGAGGACCCTCATATGTTGGCTTGAAGCCCCAAAAGGTCAAAGAAGTCAAAGAGCTTGCAAAGAAGAAATTATTATTTAAATGATAAAGTAAAGTGACAAAGTCAAGAAGGATTATTTAAATAATAAAGTGA
>ML787760.1:278344-299546 GCA_009831015.1 Picea engelmannii | reverse complement strand
GGTTAAGTGATCTAGAAGATGCTTCTAAGGAAGATATTTGGAGAGTATAAATAAGAGGCAAGTCTCTCTCATTTTATATCACATTTTTGAGAATATTGAATATCTATAGGTGATTGAGGTAACCAAAGGATATCTAATCCGAATTTCAGAGGGAAGGTGAAGAAAATAAGGCTGGAATTCAAAGGAGGATAAATTCTTTTGATGATGCTTTTTAAGGTATGTTATTTACAGTTCATATCACCATTTTCACAATAATTTTTTTCTTTTCTAGAATGATTCAAATAGTGAAATTGATAGGCCATTGAGGAAGCATATCCAAGTATCTATGGTTAAAATTTCATCTTGTGGGTCATTGTTATTTTGGAGTTACACTCCGTGGAAAATAAGGTTTGTGGCTAGTCCTAAAACTAGTCTAAAACAAGTGTTTCAGGTAAAAACGTCATAACTTCTTCATAACAGATCCAAATTTAGTAAGACCAAATTTTTTGGTTAGAGTATAGTCTGTAGTATTCTGTGTAACATTTTTAGATCCATCTGACAAATATTCCATGCGACACACGCTCTACAAGGCCGCTTTCTAGAATAAGCTAGAATTCAACAAGGTATACCATTTTTTCTATAAATCCTTTTATGAGAGGTTCCAAGTAGTGACACCTGGAGGAATTGCATAAAACAAACTAAAGAACATTGTGTATTATTTTCAGATCTTTATTCATTATAGGTACATAGTTATGATTATTTCAAGTTAGGATTATTGACTAATCCCAAACTAGTCATATGAGACTAAAGAAAAGTTTGATGAAAATGCTAGTTTCTTGTTGTGAAAGTTAATGAAGGTTTGCAGGTATGTGATCATATACACTAGGTCTATTACAGAGTTACAAGTCATATTTGGATACTGATATTGATGAGGGATTTTGGTTAAGGTACATGTTGGGTACATGGTTGAGACAAGTAGTTGATGAGTTGGCACATACATGAGGTGTATAGTTGATAATTTTGGTACATATTGATGAGTAGTTGATACATGATTGGTACATGGTTGGAGGCACTTGTTATTAGTATTGTTGACACATGGTTTATGGATGATGTAACATACTTGTATTGGTATATTATTAGAAGCACACATTGATCTTGGTGATGATTATGAGTTGTTGTGTTATGGTTGGTTGATTCACATCTTTGAGAGTTGTCTTGGTGATTAATCCTGGTGAGTAGATCTGATTTGGTTGATAAGATTGATGAGATAGGTTGTTTGTATAGGTTGTTGTGACAGGTTATTTGTACAAGTTTGGTGCATGGTTGATTCACTTGTTCATGGTACATGTCTTGTATAGGTTTGGTGCATGGTTGATGCACTTGTTCATGGTACAGGTTTTTTACAGGTTTGGTGCATGGTTGATGCACTTGTTCATGGTACATGTTTTGTACAGGTTGGTGCATGGTTGATGCACTTGTTTATGGTACAAGTTTATTGGTATAGGTTTACAACAATATATATCACAATGATAGTGTGATAGTGGTTCCATAATTATACTTCTACATCAGGGAGGTTGGACGGGGCAAGGACAGGTGGTTGTAGCCACCTTCCAATTGTAGCTAGAGAACATAGGGGGTTGTATCCTCCTTTTGGTTGTAGCCAGAGAATTGGGGAGTTGGAGATTCCCTCAGGTTGTAGCCTGAGAAACTAGGGAGTTGGAGCCTCTTTCTAGTTGCAGCTGGAAAACAAAGGAAGTTGGTGCTTCCAATGAATGTAATTCTTCAAGAAATATAAGAAAAAATATTTCGTGGTTTTCTCCCACTTTGGGTTTCCACGTAAAATACTAGTGTACTTTGTATGTGTATGATTGTTCATTTGTTCATTGCTTATTTACTATGAAGTTATTGGATGATAATGCTACATTGATATAACACTTGGATTATATGGTTAAAAAGGATTAAATTACTCTATTATTGATTCACCCCCCCTCTCAGTAATCCAACAGGGGTGACCAAAATAATGTGTAATAGTCACCTTACCAACAAGAGTGTCCAGTTGAAAGGGACAGAGCGACCGAGTCAATAGGACACACTACTATGGCAGATATGGGAAAGGCCCATAGGATTCATGACTGCGGTAAATAACTGCCAGGCCAAGCACCGGTCCACTGTTCTTGAGGCATTAGGTTCCATTGCCAAATGAAATTTTAGTATTTGTTAGACCCTGGTGGTATGGAGAGATCTAATTCTAGTACCATGCTGAAGGGATTTGGGTAAGGGAATTTGACAAGATGAGTTTAGATTTTTCGATGTGGCTTCGGGTACCAAACAGATGGTTGTATGAAGGGGTATGAATTGCCACTTTAACTAGGGATGGTGTAATGAAGTCTGACTTACATCACGATGTTAAGACCTTATGGCGACATGATCAGTACAGACTGGTGGGAATCACATGATGTGATACTCAACAGTAATATGAGGTGATTGAGTTGGACCGACGATGAAGGACAAAGAAGTGTGATTGTAGGAAGAAAATGGGGAGTATCCCCGAGTTTCATTTCTTCCCTACAACTACAAGAGAGCATGTGCAAGGATGAAAGTTATATGCATACTTAGCGCCAAACGTCAAGGTCGTGGCAGAAGGATTATAAGACCTTCTGGTAGTATAAGAGTTTGCGGATGTTATTCCCAAAATAATTACCAAGTGTGCCGCCAGAAGCCAATATGGAATTTACCATCGACCTAAAACCTGGAATTGAACCGATGGCAAGAAAGACTTATCAGATGTCGACCCCTGAGTTATAGGAGTTGAAAGTGCAACTGAAGGAGTTGTTGGACCTAGGACTTATACATCCAAGTGTATCGCCTTGGAGTGATTATGTTAATTTCATATAGAAGAAGGATGGGTCGTGGAGACTCTGCTTGACTACCACCGAGAATTCCTTGATGACATTTTGATATTTTCTCGGATGACAAAAGATCATGACGAACTTTTACGCTTGGTACTACAGTGTTGCAAGAGAACGAATTATGGGAAGAGGTCACAAAGCTATTGAGGATTCGTTTCTTAGGGAATTTTATCTTCGGTGAAGGTGTCACCGTGGATCCAGTGAAAGTAGAGGCTATTATGGAGTGGCCTGCGCTGACAAATGTCCCAGAAGTGCATATCTTCATGGGTTTAACGAGATATTATCGATGGTTCGTTGAGGGTTTCTCGAAGATAGCAAATCTGATTACGGAATTGCAGAAGAAAACGAGAGGTTTGTATGGACCGAGAAATGCGCGAGGAACTGTTGACGACAATGTTGATACTAAGGGTCCCTGACATGGACAAGGACTTCTTGGTATGCACGGGTTCATCTGAGGAAGTCTTAGACAAAATCTTGAGGCAAGACGATTGAGTGATCAGTTACATCTCGAAGAAGTTAAGGAAGCATGAGGAGAACTATGTGACACAGGATTTGGAGTTGTTAGCCATCGTGTATGCCCTGAGAGTGTGGAGACACTACCTAATTGGATGAAAATTCAAACTAAAAATGGACCCCTGTGGTTTACAACACCTTTTTATGCAAAATGACTTGAACGTGCGAGAAATGCATTGGTCAAAATTGCTTATCGATTATGATTTTTAGATTTCCTACTTAAAAGGAATAATGAACAGAGTGGGAGACGCATTGAGGCAGAGACCACACATGTTTTCAGTGATACCTCTTCAAATGAATCTATGTGAAAAGATTCTAACTACAATGCAATGCTAATTGGTATAAATAGGGTAAGGAAGTTTTCGGGCAAGACACCATGTTGGTACCAAAATTGAGGGATACAACAAATATTTGAGAAAAATAACTAGATTTACTTACATCCCAATGACGAATTGAGAAGTTTTGATCTTATGCAAAGCTCATAAAGTAGTGTACATGGCTCATCTAGGAGTCATGAAGATGAGGAATGACCTCAAGCCCTTATTCTTCTGGAAGGGATAAAGGCAGACATCATCAATTGCGTGGAGATATGTATAGAAGGTTGACAGGTGAAGGATGAACATAGAAATATGACATGATTGCTACAACCACACACTATTTCAAAATCGACATGGGAGGTCATTTCGATGGACTTCACTGTTGAATTTCCGCTGACAACAAGGAGGCACAACCCGATTGTCATGACAGTTGACACTCTGATGAAGAGTTCACATTTTGTCCCTATGCCTATGACGCATCATGTGCCAAGTATAGCTAGAGTTTATATTAGCAAGATTTTGAGACTACCAGATGTACCAAATGAATCATATCTGATAAGGGATTCAGTGTTTGAAAGAGGATTTTGGACAAGTTTCCCAAGAGGCCTTGGGAACACCAATGAAATTTAGTACATGTCCTTGAGATAGACAGGCTGGCTGAAGGAACAAACCAATTTGGGAAGGTTGTGTTGCATATGTGTGTGTTGGACCAACATAAACATTGGGAATAGTTCTGGCCGCTGGCCGAGTTTGCGTGTAACAAAAACCATCAAAGCACCATTAATATGGTGCCTTTTGAGTTTATTGATGGGCGACCATGTCAGATGCCTTTGAGTTGGGATCGACTCGAGGATGGGGTCCTGGTAGGACGAGAAGCGATCCAAGAATTGAAAGAACAATTGCAAACAATATGAAAGGGGATGGAAGAAGTGCAGGATCAAAAGAAGGAACACCAATGCACATCACATTGACCATAATTATGAAGGGCCTAATGGCTAGTCATGCCTCATTCTTTGAGGCGTTATGTGATGTTTATCTTGTATCTGTGTGTGACTTTAGGTCAGTGATCCTATGCATGATATTGGCTAAGTTCTTGGAGGATGTTGGGCAAGGGTGTGCTCACGACGGAGCCAATCCACTTTCTAGACCATCGTATTCGACAACTACGATGTCGAATTGTCGATCAGGTCAAGGTCCAGTAGGAAAATTATAGTCCACATTTTTCTACCTAGGAGGACACATATGATATGTGTTTGCGGTTTCCATTTTTGTTTGATTGCTAGAATCTTCGATATTGTCAGATACTTTATTTTTTCACTTGTATACTGTGAAACTTCAAGACGAAGTTTAAAACAAGAGGGGGTGTATGTAACATCCTGCTCTTGCAAAAACTTGATTAGAATTATTCTTTGAGGACACTTGCGTGAAAGTGATCCAGTTCCTTATATGATTGACTGCTTCACTTATGGATTATGATGATGTTGTGGATATGATGATATGTTATTTGATTATATTTGTATCGACATGTGCTATTGACTGGTTTATCCTGAGTGTGCAGGAATGTAGATTGATTGAGGATGTCGATGGCATCGATGGAACTCCTTGGACTCCAGATCGAGTCAGGGAGTGGACTGTTTATGGTTTGAGTGTTTTTGTTATTGCATATGCGACATATGACTGGTAAATTATGATGTTGATTTTGGATCCCTGACATGTTTCATTGATGGATGCAGACTGACGACAACCTGCTAATTAGTCTCACATTTGGAGTAAAGGGTTCATGCACAACAACCATAGATATTGAGGGAGAGGTGTGGCAACAACCCTGCCACATCCTACTAGCACTCATGTCGTGGCTCAAACTGTAGTTTAACGATTACCTAGTTCAAGATATCCACAATGCCACGAGGGCATACTGAGATAGTTGCTCACGAAGATTCTAAGGGGCACACAATAAGGCAGAGTACTTATTCCTTAGAGGCCCTTAGTCTCCCACAAGGTCACCTAACAAAGTATTGACTCCAAAGGCTTGACATATACCAAAATCAGTCAAAAGGCAAGTGACACCCTTGGAGCATGTAGTGCATCTTGAAGGGCATGTCACATAGATGGAACTTGAATGAAGGCAAGTGGCACCCTTGGAGAACATAGTGC
Source organism: Picea engelmannii (assembly GCA_009831015.1). Lineage (NCBI taxonomy): Eukaryota > Viridiplantae > Streptophyta > Pinopsida > Pinales > Pinaceae > Picea > Picea engelmannii. Next base: position 293,674 of record ML787760.1, on the reverse strand, counting down.
ATCTTGAAGAGCATGTCACAGTTTTAACACTGGTGATTCAATGAACCTTGGTACCTAGAAAACGATATCTCATTTTGACCTGGTCAACCTTAAGATATTTGTTGCACGAGTAAAGTTTAAAAATTATAAAATTTCCCTTAAAAACATTTTTGCTGAGCCTAGTTGAATTTAAAGGCCAGGTCTAAGTAGGACATGAGAACTAAAAATTAATTAAGCAAGTAATAAAGGGGGGATGAAGAAAATGGGGGTAAAAATAAAATTTTAAAAATTAATGGAGGATTAAATTATTTAAAAGATTAATTGTTGGCTATGTGCAAAACTTGCTAATTTAGAACTTAGACCAAAAAGGGAAAACTTAAATACAAAAGGAATGTGGAACATAGAAGGGAATCTAGTCTAGAGAACTTTCCAATTTTGAACTCAACTAAGATTTAAGAAAGACATTAGTCATTAAGGGAATGTGAGGGAATAAAGGGGCATTGATGAGCGTTTCTAGGAACGCTTTTAGGTGGGTGAAGGAAATTGAAAATTCAAATTAATTAATTAAATGAATTTGTGGTGAAACTAAGGGATCATGTGACAAGTGTACGGGGAAGAATTTTCCTAATAATAAATTAATAAAAATAATTTAGTGTGCGTTTGGGCAAGAAGTCACTAAGAAAACTCTATAAAATAAATGGTGGAGGAGGAGAATGAATCACGATTGGTAGGCGTAAGGTTATGCTGCCAATATTTTTCTTGAATGATTTTTCTTGCAGGAGTTGGGATGCCCAACTCAATTAGAGAGTGGTAGCTTGACCTTGTGAGGCGAGGAGGGAGCTAGATTTCTCTGGTTTGTGTACGTGGCCTCTTTGTGGCTTGGGGGGCTCAAGGGGAATAAGAGAACCCCTAGAGTTGGTTGGGAGGTACCGGTGAGGTCTCGACGATTAGAAAGCAGGAGTGAGGAGGATTGCCAGCAACTGAGGATCATCAATAAGTCCATCCGTCGGTTTCGATACGCCTGTTCAAATTTTGCATTGGTAATCTGGATTTTATGAGCAGAACGAAATGATTACAGATTATTAGTAGGTGCTAAACACAAAATAACAGAGATACAATAAAATTGGTTTTCTATTCAATAAGAAAATACGCTGAAACTGCAAAATGCAGCGGAAACAAGCTTGCTAGAATGGTGGCGACTTATCTTTGAGAAGAGATGTGTCGACTGCCCTCATTCACAAGAAGATGATTACAATGAGGCTCTGAAGGAATTTTTATAATAAACAAGAATGCCCAAAACCATAGACATCCAAAAACCTAACCCTAGGAGATGAAGTGCCAAAAGTCATGTGGGTCCTGTTTGGGTAAGTTAGTACATCAACTTCCCGGGGTCGTAACTTTTACATAGAATATCTGTTTTAGGCGCATGATAGTCCATTGGAAAGGTATTGTCGAGGAGATTCATTTTGGGGGAAATACTAAAAAATGTATCATATTTCAAACCTGTTTTCCGAAAAAAATGTCGTTTAGGGCCTCAAAACGGCTCCAGAAGTTTCATGACCCGAAAAACTACTAAAAATAGTAAATTACCAAAATTGCCAGAAAACTGTTTTGAGCCAATTGGAAAAGGTGGGTGTCCACCGATATCCACTTGGATCAATCCTCCCTCCTTAGGAAGAAATGGTATCCATTGCATTGAGTTCCCCCATCAGATGAGGAAATTTTTGTTGAATTTGGCCCCGGGTGAGCCACTTGCCTTGGTGCAGGAGCTGCCCTGCTTTGATAACTCTATAAAGATGGATCCTTTGTTGTTGAGTAACCTTGATTTGTGTGTCCACAATCTGATCACGGGATGCCTGTTGTATGCAGTCGGGGTTGAGCGTTGTTGGTGTCAACTGTTCTGCTACTTCTGAGGTGTCCAATAATGGTGGGAAATAAGGTCGAAGGAGATCCATGTTGAACATTGGGTGTAGGCCAAGGAAAGGAGGAATGTTGAGGTCAAAATAATTATCCCCCACGACCTTGGTGATGGTGTACAACCCATAATGGAGTAGGCGAAGCTTCCTATGGGGTCCTGTAAGGCGTTCTATCTGTAAATGCAACCAAACTTTGTCACCCACTTGAAACTTATGTGGAAGCTAATGTTGATCATGGCACTGCTTGTACTTGTCATTGGAATTCTGTAGGATATGCTGAACCTGTTGGCGGATGTGTTGGATCTGCTCAATGAACCGGGTGGCTTTGTCAGCTTCAGTTGGAGCATGAGATGATTTGGTTGAGGTGACCACAAGGGGAAGTGCAACATCTATGGGACCCAATGGTTGGAATTCCAACCCCACCTGAAAGGGGCTATGGTCGGTTGAGCTATGAAGGGCTCGGTTGTAGCTATGGTGGACATAGGGAAGGCTCTCATCCCATGTGCGAGGGTGCTTGGAATTATAGATGTGAAGGATATGCACAATCATTCGATTTATGACCTCGGTTTGGCCATCTGTCTGGGGTGGAAGGCCGTGGATTTGGTGAGCTTGGTGTCCAACAATGACCAGAGGCTCGACCAAAATGTGCTGAGAAATCAACTGTCATGATCTGAGACAATGGTTTGTGGGATTCCAAAATGTACCCAGACTCATTCAAAGAAGAGCTTGGCAGTGGGCTCTTCTGTGATGCTCTTCTTCCAGGAAACCAAAATCACCATCTTAGAAAAGTGATCAACAACCACAAAAACACAGTCATTTCCCCTCTTGGTGGATGAGAGGCCCGACATGTAGTACATTGAGATGGATTCCCATGGCCTGTCAAGAGTAGGAAGAGGGGTGTACAGGCCCTGTTTCTTAGTGGTCGGTTTGGCAATAACGCAGGCAGTGTAGGACTTGATATACTTGCTGACCTCCTTTCAAAGTTTCATCCAGTAGAAATGTTTCTGTAGAATCAACACTATCTTTTCGACGCCGAAGTGTCCTGCCACCTGGTTGTAGTGGGCTTTCCATATCAGCTTCGCTCGCTCGCTTGATGGAACACAGATATGGCCCAAACGACACAACAACCCATCCCGAAGATGGAAATTATCGTCAATTGCATTTGCACCCAACATTTGGTAGGTGGTGGAGAAGTCAGGGTCTGTCTCATAGAGTTGGGGCCATCCATAGGTCTCATGGCCGTAAGAGTCTAGCACCGTGGTGAGTGCCGCGACTGGAAGTCTACTGAGGCAATGAACGACGCTATTGGTGCTTCCTGTTTTATACTTGATGTTGAGGTGGAATTGCTGCAAGTATGTGGACCACTTTTGATGGCGGTCATTCTGCAATTTTCCTTGTGTTTGCATGAACTGCAATGGCTTATGATAAGTGTGGATGACTGTCCCCTTCCCAAGAATGTAATGTCTCCACTGGCGGCAGGCTTGCACAATGGAGTACATTTATTTTTCGTAAGTAGGGTACTTATGGACAACATCTGATAGTGTCTCACTATGATAGGCCACGAGGTGGCCGTGCTGAGTGAGAACGATGCCCACAACATAGTCTGAAGCATATGTCTCGATCTCAAAGGGTTGTTGTAGGTCTGGTAGTGAAAGTACTAGGGATGAGCACAAACGCTACTTCAAATCATCGAACGCTTGTTGTTGGGACCGACCCCATGCAAATTTATCCTTACCACCACCCCTGGTTATTTGGCTGAGGGCCCATGCAATATGGGAGAATCCCAACACGAACCTGCGGTAGAAATTGGCAAGGCTCTGTGAGTGTGGTTGGGCCTGGCCACTCATGGATGAATTGGATCTTGGCTGGATCTACATGTACGCTATGTCGATCAATGATGTAGCCCAGGTAGTGGACCCTGTTCATGCCGAAGGATCATTTTTTCAAGTTGGCGTATAGCTTGTGTTTCCACAGGGTGTGCAAAACCTACTGAATATGCTGCAAGTGTTCGGCCCAAGTCTTGTTGTAAACGAGAATGTCATCCAGATACACCACTACAAAAGTATTGGTGAATGGTCACAGGATATCGTCCATCATCCTCATGAAAGTGGCTAGAGCATTTCTCAAACCAAAGGGCATGACCAACCATTCAAAAAGGCCTTCCTTTGACTTGAAGGTGGTCTTCCATACATATGTCTGTTCTATCGGGACCTGGTGGTATCCAAACTTCAGATCAATCTTACTAAAGTATTTTCCCCCATGAGTTGATCAAGGATGTCGTCGATTCAGGGAATCGGGTACCGATTTCTGACTGTGATTTTATTCAGAGCCTGGTAATCAATGCAGAGTCACTAGGTTCCATCTTTCTTCTGTACCCACATGATTGGGCTTATGCAAGGTAAGGAGATGGGACGAATGTGCCCCTTGTGGAGCAGTTATTGGATCTGTCACTTGATCTCCTCATTCTCTAACAGAGAGCGACGATAGACTGGCCCATTGGGCAGTGGTGCGTTGGGGGTCAGATCAATGGGGTGTTTGACCTGGCAGTGCAGAGGTACCCTGATAGGTGAGGAGAAGATATCCAAGTAATCTTCCACAACCTTATCTACTTGCTTCTTTTGTGTGGAGAGGTCGACCACAGAGACCCTGGATGTGGCTGTGATCTTTCTCTTATTCTGAGAGCTAATCACGAAGAAGACAAACTTCCCCATCTGAGAGATGACCTTCTTGCATTGCTTAGCAACGATCAAGGAAATAACACTAGGTGGGACTGCCTCGGGTATCCTGTACAATTTCCTGTTCAAAGTAGTAATAACACTACGAGGACTAGACTCATATACAACATGACGTTTCCATAAATGAGGTTGGCCCAAAATAACATCACAAACTTCGAGAGGAGCAACATCACACAATACCTCATCTTTGAAGGGCTTGATGCTATACGATAGTCAACACTGTTGGATGACAAGGAGATCACTTCCTTGGCGGAGCCATTCAATGGTGTAGGGTTGTGGGTGCGGGGTTATCGGTAGGGCTAGTCACTTGACGACCTCTGCTGAGATGAGGTTCTTCTAGCTACCGCTATTAACAATGAAGTGCAACGGGGTGCCTTTTACCCACATATGTGAATGGAAGATGCACTCTCCTTCTTCTAGCTCGTCTAGTTCACCAGGCTGGAGCTTGGTGGTAGCAACGGTGGCACTGGGTTCCATGTCAATGATCCATCTTCCCCTTTCTGGTTCTGGCTCAGAGTCTGAACCCACATCTGATTTAGAGGCTTTCACTTCGGCCACCAATGACTTCTTTGAGTGACAATCAACAGTGTTATGCCAAGGGCTCTTATGGAAGTTGCATCACTTCCTGGTATCTTTCTTTGTCTTTCCGGTGTCCTTCTTTGCTTGGGGCTTGGACTGGTTATCCTGATACTTTCCATATTTGCTCTGTCCTTTGTTTTGTGGGTTGGGGCCATCATTTCATGGATTTTGTTGTGAGGGGTTACCAGGCCCACATTGCCGCGTCTTTTGTTTGAGCTTCTGCTCGATTTTGATGGCATATCGGTAGGCTGTGCCCAAGGATGAGATGTATAGAAATTCCATTTCGGTCTGGATATATCTATGTAGAGCACTGCGATACTTGAGCACCAGATGTTGCTCTGAATCTTTGATACCCAGCTTGATGCGTAAGGTATGGAAGATATTTGTGAAATATGGCACTGCTTGGTCTCTTTCTTGCTGCAGTGTGGTCCATTTGGTATACAAGTCTGCATAACTTCTGATAGGGTAGTATTGTTCCTTAATAACATCCTTAAAGGATTCCCAGGTGGTCGTGACTATAAATAGTGAGGGTTACTCTGTTTCCTTTTTCTCACATAAAGTTTCCCACTAATATTTGACATGGGGAACGGTTTTGAGGAACACAAAAGTAATCTTTTCTCTATTCGAAAAGTTATGGACATAAAAATACCCTTCTAGTATATTCAACCACTTTTTTACAATATCTGTGTCTATTTGACCTTCAAATATAAGAATATCGAAATTTATTTGTACCTTGAAGGGGCGGCGCCTCCACTCGAAGAAGATGCGTCGCCTGTTGGTAGCCACCAAAGGATTTGCGCGAAACTATCTATCATCTCGTTCCTCTGTTGCGTGAGGGCTTCCTCAATACACAGTTTGAAATGATCTCCTGTCCCGTCATCTTTCTTTTCTCCTACCATGAGAGGTCGTTTGGGCGTACGGGAGCTTTTGTCCTCAAGAGAAACAAGCTCGAGACCCAACTCTTTGTACTCCGACCTTGTTGGGGACATGCATTAAGAGGACAAGGAGCAGACCACTCTGATACCACTAATCCGGATTTTATGAGTAGAATGAAATGACTACAGATTATTAACAGGTGCTTAACACAAAATAACAAAGATACAATAAAACTGGTTTTCTATTCAATAAGGAAATAAGCTGAAACTGTAAAATGCAGCGGAAACAAGCTTGCTGGAATGGTGGCGGCTTATCTTTGAGAAGAGATGTGTCGGCTGCGCTCATTCGTAAGAAGATGATTACAATGAGGCTTTGAAGGCCTTTTTACAATAAACAAGAATTCCAAAAACTCTAGACATCCAAAAACCTAACCCTAGGAGATGAAGCGCCCAAATTCATGTGGGCCCCATTTGGGTAAGTTAGTACATCAATTTCCCGGGGTCGTAACATTGCATACGATCTCCGTTTTAGGCGCATGATAGCCCGTTGGAAAGGCATCGCCGAGGATATTCATTTTAGGGAGAAGTATCGAAGAAAATTATATTTTTTAAACCCTTTTCCCCAAAAAACGTCGTTTAGGGCCTCAAAATGTCTCCGGAAGTTTCAGGACTCGAAAAGCTGCTAAAAATAGTAAATTACCAAAATTGTCAGAAAAGGTTTTTGAGCCAGTTGGAAAAGATAGGTGACCACCAATATCCACCTGGATCAATTGGTAAATAAATTAATTTTGTATATGGATTTGTATGGTAATGAAATTATAACAGATTTCAGTTGGAAAAGGTGGGTGTCCACCAATATCCACCTGGATCAATTAGTAAATTAATTAATTTTGTATATGGATTTGTACGCTGATAAAATTATAACAGATTTCTAGAACTGGTAGTGTGTTGTGGAGCGGTATTCTTAGATTGTTGTTAGAGAAATTTTATCTAGAATATATATATTTTACATTAAAAAGGATCTATGCATTTCCCCATCTCTACCTTGCGAGGTATTGGTATAAGCACTCCCGAGAGAACTCTAAGAATCTGCGCAACAACGGTAATAATAGTGCAATCTAAGCCCAAACAACAATCTTATGTTTCCTTGTATTAAAACCCTGAGTTCACGCCTAGTAGAGTTTTGTGCTTTTAGGATTCTTCTTGTCTAAGTTTTTTGGGCAGAACTTCATATGCACCAGATTTGCTGAAGTTGGTGTTCTCGTTGAAGATGTAGGTATAGATGTCTTCGGCAGGCCTGTGGGGTTCTGGAAGAAAACATAAAATAACATATTAGTAGCATGGAAAATCACCAAAACTGAAACCTGCGCTTGCGCTTGAGAATATAGATAGAAAATAATTGAATCATGTTCGACGGACTCTCTAATTTTACGCTTGTCGTTTAGACTTTCTCTTTATGCCTCTGAAAGATTCTTATTAACTTTTAGTTTAAAAAAAGTTATAATTTTTTTTTAAGCTACTAACTAACAGAGATAAGGGGACCAAGGGAATAATTTTTTCGACATAAACCCATATCTAAAACAATGGCTCTTAACATATTTCCAGCAAATTACGATTCGACGAATTTCTATGCAAACAGTTGCCTCCAGCGGCTTTTCTCGCGAATGTCCATGAAATCAGGTACAGGTACAAGTATTTGGAAAATATTGGAATGGAGACATTTTTCCGTTGGCCATCTTGCAGCTGTCATAGCTTATACATGGCAAAGCAGGTTAATCGGGTTAATAATAATCTGTCTTAACAGGCGTGACATGGGCAAGGGTTATCTGTGTTAATATTGAATTTTAAATTTGTGGACACGAATTTTAATTTGTGAACACCACGAAAATATTTTCTATCGTTAAATCTCTCTGCTTAAATATGCTTAAATCTCTCAGCAATCGTTTTCCCTCTGCGATGTAAAACCATTGCCTCATAAATTGAATTATCTCCCCGGTTGTGTTGAACCTTTGCCTCAGAATTTCGTATGCTCTCTGCATTGTTGACCACTGCCTCTGCGCGTCTCTTGGACCCTCAGCAACAGTTTCCTCAACTTCGACTGCCCTCCATACTCGAACCTCTCCTTTTAGATTGGCTCTTCTCTGTTCTGACAGTCTATTACCTCAGTGCATTGGTAGCATGCCCTCAATGATTGGGGCGCTGAATCCCAGCGCAATCCCTCCTAAGTTAATGAGTGTTTTCAGTATCATTTAAGATGTGACTCAGGATTGTTAAATAATATACTAGCACAGTTACAAGTCACTCGTGGCTGGTGAACGCCAAAATAATCGAGGCATTAAATAATGGTAGAACCCTGTGCATTAAATAACTGATGACGATCAAGAATATTTAATCTTGTTCATACAAAATTGATTAAACATTAAAAATATATTAAATATGTCCATTGTCACTAGGTATACACCTTTCCACATAAATATTCAGACTAATTTATAATTTCAATTTATAACTTAAATTTTAAAAATAATTCTCACTTCTATAATTTGTTCAATTCCGATTTAGAATGGTTCTCACTTTTATAATTTATTTAATTCCGATTTATGGCTTAAATTTAGAGAATGGTTCTCACTTTTATAATTTGTTCAATTCCAATTTAGAATGGTTCTCACTTTTATAATTTATTAAATTCCGATTTATGGCTTAAATTTAGAGAATGGTTCTCCCTTTTATAATTGTTCAATTCCAATTTAGAATGGTTCTCACTTTTATAATTTATTCAATTCCGATTTATGGCTTAAAATTAGAGAATGGTTCTCACTTTTATAATTTGTTCAATTACAATTTAGACTGTTTCTCACTTTTTACTTTATTCAATTCCGATTTATACACATTGCATAAATGATGGTAATCATGTATGATGAATCCCCATGTAAAAGAGAGTATTCACCTTTATAAATTTATTCACACTCCTATTTATTTTCACATATCTAAATGATGGCAACCATTAAAGAGTAAGCTTAGATTTTTAACTGGCACCACATGGCTTATGGTTGTAATTACCTTAATTGCACATTCATGGCTAGGTGGTTGGGCAATCCACCCTGTCGCTGTTGTTGGTATGTTACTCGTGACGTTATGTTTGTGATATTTCTATCGATGGATTCTCTCTTGTACTCTGTTGGGGTATGTGACTTTATAAAATAAAGCATGACGATAATGTCGATGGCTTCTCTGTTTTTATTTTTATGTTGCTTCTTGTAAGTTAGCCCCTTTTAAAAAGATATCTGCGAACTAAGCCCTTGAGTTCACTGTACACTTAGGCTTGCTTGGGTCATAAAGGAATGGTTAAGCAAGGCAGTCGAGTCTCTTGCGCCTAATAACAATTTGGATGTAGGATTGATGGTTTTAGTTTCTGACTACTTGCGCAATGGATTGTATGTCTTGAATGATAGTCACAGACTTTAGATTCTTGCACATTTGGATTATGTGATCGATGATGCTTTTAGAGTTTAGCTTTTTGTGTTTATGGAATTTTCTCGATGGTTAGATCTTAGATTTTGTGCAATTAAAAATAATGAATGTATTACCTAGCGTCGATGATTAGCTTGATTGATTTTAGAATGCTTCGATGATTTCATATAATGTATGATAGTTGAGGATTTTTGGATTGCTCGCGCCTTGAACTAATTTGAGGCATAAATTGTTTACGTCTTAGTTATCTAGCACACTTGTCACAATGTTACTGTATGAGTCCCGGTGAAAGAATAATTGTGCACATTGCTTGGACATGAGAAGTATGTATATCCATAAATTAGATCACGTGCTTACCTTAATCATGATGTTGACTGTTGTAATTGATGATTGATCGCGCGCCTGAAAGTTAAGTATATGCTTATGGCATTGCTAAATGGACTTAGTGTTTAAGTTCTCTTACGCCATGGAATTGTTATGTTACATGTGAAGTCATTTTTATTGTTGTAACTACGTGGGTTGTTACATTATGTTTCTCAACATGTTTTGCGACTAGCTGCATGCCTCTATTTGTTGAGTTGCATTTAAAACATGTTGGAGATATAACCTCATTGCAATTTCTCTTCCATTTTCATTGACATGAAATTTATTCTCGCACTGTAAAATCTTGAGCCATACCCACACAAAAATCTGAAATTATTTTTCAAGTAGACTTACTAGAAGCCATAGGAGAAATCATCATCTATCAGGATTTTCCATCAGGAGTAGCACGCAAGGAAGATGAAAGTGAAAAAATAGATAGACATGAAGGAGCTAGTAATTTTCCCCCACAAATTTGGAAATTGTACTTTGATGGTTCTAAATCTCAATAAGGTTTGGGAGCAGGATGTATCCTCATTGATCCACAGGGGAAATGAAACTTCTTATCCTACATATTAGAATTTGAATGCATCAATAACATTGTTGAATATGAAGCTCTAGTCCACGGACTAAAGAAGGCCATCGAACTAAACATCAAATAATTGAAAGTTTTTGCAGACTCTGAAATTATCATTAGACAAGTAAAGAATATCATTCATTGCAATTCACCTCACTTGAGAAACTACCAGCAAGAGGCACACAGGCTAATAGACAATTTTGAGGCCTTCAACATTACTGTTATTTCTAGGACAAAGAATACTCTTGTTGATTCTTTAGCTACCATAGCCTCAAGATTATCTCCTTTAGAAGACTATGAAGCATCGAGGTTCACATTTGAACTACTCTACAAACCGTCAGTGCCTAACAACATTTCCAATTGGAAAGTTTTTGAAGGAGATGAATGGATTGTAGATTTCCTGACTAATCAGGAGAATTTCAAGGATTTGGCCATTGACGATGAAATATTCCAAGAACTAATCACATAATCAAATCTCCATGAGAAGAGGAGAAAAAACAATCACTTTGATGAAAAACCGAAGTGTCACACAATATCGAAAGGAGTGGCCAGTCTAGAGAACCTTTTTAAACTAAGGGAAAGAGTTAGAGGGATAAGGAATTCAAAAACAGGGAGCTCATGCCCTATATATGAAACTATAAACCTAGGTACCCATAAGAATCCCAAGAATGTCAACCTAGGAAAGACAGTTTCCAAAGAATACATGAAGGCTTATCTTAAACTATTTAAAGAATATCAAGATGTCTTTGCTTGGTCATACCAAGAATTGAAAATTTATGATACTCGCATTATCCAACATATGATTCTGTTGAAATATGGGATAAATCCCTTCCAACATAAGCTTAGGAAGTATCACCCATATCTGTAACCACTAATGTATCAAGAGTTGAAGAAATTATTAGATGCCAAGATTATTTTCCACATAAGACACTCTGCTTGGGTAGCCAATCTGGTGCTTGTCAGAAAGAAGTTTGGGGAGATCCTTTTGTGTGTGGATTTCATAAAACTTAACAGAGAAATGGACAAGGATAATTATCTATTCCCACCCATGGAACATATCCTACAGACAATATCTGGATCTGAAATGTTTTCCCTCCTAACGATTTCTCGAGGTATAACCAAGTCCTAGTTTCAGAAGATGATCGATTAAAAACTACCTTCTGGACCATGTGGGTAACCTTTTTTTATAAAAGCAAGATCACAGAGCAATAAAATAAAACAAATTCAGAAATAAAACATAGAAGATACATAATACAATAAAGACACGGATATATGTGGTTCACCAAGTGTGGGCTATGTCCAACAGAGAAATTTCTAGGTCCTTCCTTTATTATTATCCAACAAATGAAGGGATACAACCTACAACAAGCCCATTGCAACTTCCTCTTCTTTCTCTCACAGTCTCATATCTCAATATACAATATTCATAATGATTCATAACCACAATACATTTCCCTCATAAAACAGGGTTTCCTTCTAGGGAAAAAAACCCTAACATCACTTCTACCATCAGATCTGCAACCTTATAATGAATGGTCTAGATTTACAATGAAATTACAATATAAATTTACAAGGAAAATTTTCCTTCAGGGGCTTCACCCCCGAACCCCCACAAAGGGGGTAACCCCCCTCTACAGTCCCCCACATGGAGGAGTGTACATTATTTTGGGTGTAAAGTATTCATGGGGTATAAACACAATTGAAAAGAAATACCTTTGAATCACAAAGATAATCAGGCTCCACAACCAACAATATTCCACTTGGAGACTGATCTCAACAACTCCATCGTTGTTGTATTTGTTGGACTATGAACCTTATTCGACCTAGAAAATTTCTCATCTTTATCTTCATGCTTGAATACCAACTAAAACTGAGCAGGAACTAAGTTTCTCTCTGGTTACTCCCTTAGTTAACATGTATGCAAGATTTTGGCTACTATGTATCTTTTCCAACTTCAAATTTCTATCTTCCAAGATGGATCGTATGAAATGGTACCTAAGTTGTATATGCTTAGTATTCGAATGGAAGATGTGAGTTCTTTGCAAGATGAATGGAACTCTCACTGTCATATTACAACCTTCTATTTTCTTGCTTCTTTCCCAATTCCTCCATAAACCTCTGTAACCAAATCATTTCTTTACTAGCCTCTATAGCAACAATGTACTATGCCTCTGTTGTTGAAAGTGCAACAACCTTTTGCAATTTCAAAATCCAACTTATTATTGTTCCACCTATGGCTCAAGATTTTACAGTGCGAGAATATTCGCCGCTCGGAGCGTCGGTATCCATCATCACCTGAAAAACATAATAATGCGAACTTCAATTTGAGAATGCATAAATAAATATTGTCAATATAATAACGAAATATGAATTAAACTGACATACTATTAAGTATGTGCCATTGCGATGGGCTTCCAAAAACTCAGGATCAGAAGGATCGCCATAGCCATAAATGCCCGATTCCCGCAGCTTCTGCCTTATCTCCGCATTTTCAAAATCAACCATCTCCTCCTCACTTGAATCTTCCACCATCTCTTCATTGCCAGTGTACGTTGCATTGTCTCTTCACTTTTATTTTCACTTTCAGCTTCTCACTTGTTGAGAAGCTAGGAGCGATTATTGTAAAACTTCACAGGAAAAGGGTTGAATACAAAATTCAGATGGAAAAACAATCTGTCCCATAGGCTATTTTTAGCCTCGTGAATGTTAAAAATACTGTCTTTCTTTCTTTCTATTATCTCCCCACTTCTATGCTTGATGTAGAAAGATCCAAAATAAAGAAGAATAAATAATGTCGAAGGATTCACAACCAAGAAAAATGAAAAAATGAAGGCGCTTCCGAAAGTAATGAAAACCCGTACTTAAAGCTTTATTATGTTGCGTAACAGATTATGGAATTTATAGGCATAGTTCCATTTTGTTTAATAAATTAAATACAATAATTATTGTGTTTAAATAAAAAATAAATTATATTTTAATGGAGATGATTAGTTGCTTTATGGAATTCACACAGAACTTAAAAAAAATATAATAGCATACCCCTAATCGTGCCAATGGTAATGCCGAAGTAAATGGGCATTAAGTATTGAGAAATTGGAACAGGCTGAAGTGAATGTGTATTGAGTATTGGGTTCAATTATCTCCAAAAGTTTACAAATCTTAATAGTGACTGCAACGCATGGCAAATCTCTAAAAACTAAGATTTTATAATAACTCTTTCAAGTTTCTTAGAAATACCAAATTATTGTTTATATCTTTTTTTTTTTAAAATAAAAAGGAGTAGTACCTGCTATATTAAATTAGCTCAAAACTTTGACAAAATAAACAGAGTCATGTCTACAGTCACCAAAAATGTTGCCGGTAACCGGAAACCAACATAAGTGGGAGGCAACTAGCAGTTATACAGTAATACATTAAGAAAAGAGACATCTGTCCTGCCCGGAGGAAACCAGGACAGATGCCAGTGGTCCAGATAAACCTGAAACAATTACACAGTAAAACTAAAAACCTGGAAAACAAAAGAACCTAGGCACCCGGTGACGTGTCGCTTCCTCCAGTTTGCCAAGTGGTCCCCACCGGAATGGAAAAAGTCTGTGCGCACAGGGGGCACTTTCGCTGAGCTAGAGCCCCGAAGAACGCATCGAGGAGCAGATCCATGCGCTGGCCCATGAGGAGGGCCCTGTGTTCCAAGTCCGACATATGGCTACGGAGCTCGAACACCAAGGCCAGGTGCTCGTCACTAAGGAGAGGACCATGCGTTCCGCCACCCAAGCCACTAGGAGGAGTAGTCTTCAGTTCCACAGCTTCGCCAATGCCAACCGCAAGATTCCTCTGCACCACTTCCGTCTCTGTGTTCAGAATCTTCTCGACACCTGTAGCTTGCAGGTCACCCGTCCATGGGATTTCTTCAACTACGCAGCCAGGGAGGTCGTCTTCCCTAGTCGGGATGCACTTGGTGCCCTACCTGCTGAACGTCTCCATGGCGCTTGGCTTCTCGTCGCATGGCAAGTACCCAATCGACAGGTCCTCCTCCATGACACAAATTGGAAACAGATCCGCGGTCTCGGTCTCCTTCTCTGCCCTGCTATAGCCAACTCCCTGTTCAGCGATGGTGTCGAGCAACGCCCTCCTCTCAACCCGAGCCTTCTTCCTGAGAATGGAAGATGCCAAAGCCAGAGCACGTTCAAGTTCCTCCTTCCGGCGCCTCTGTGCTTTGTGTGAGTCCCAAGCTGAACCCCGTCGAGGCTTTCCTCGCTTCCTGACCATTGTACCCAAGTAAATGCCAATCAAATGCAGAGCTGAATTAGAAAAAATCCAGGTCGAGAGCGGTTGTGGGTGCTGGGCGCAGGCAAGCCGACTCTGTCGAGACACACAGAGAAGCCACCAGCCCTGGAAAATCTTCTTAGAGTGCAGAGAGAAGGCGGTAAATAACCATGGCATAGCCGCACCAGGAGCCTTCCCTCGCTGCTCGAGCTCAAAAGAAAAACCATAACCAAACTGCCGAAGCCTCTGTCCTTCCATATCCGCGATTAATCCATGTGCACAGGGGGGGTTAATGGTCGCGCGAGGGAGGATTCCCTCCGTCGCATGTCTTCTGCTATGGCCGTCCACCATCGTAAATGCGGATGTGTGGGTGGCGGCCATCAGCCATTAAACCAGAGCTGAGTGCGAATCCGGGTGTCACCTCCTCTATGCCGCGTGTCACCCCATCCGGGGCAAATTATTGTTTATATCAATGACTTCCTCTATTTCCATTTTTTTAAAAGGCAGGGACTAGCTGCTCCACAATTATTTCCCTTGTTTATTTGATCAAACTAAAAGAAAAAAACATCTATACTAAG
>ML787760.1:254323-278227 GCA_009831015.1 Picea engelmannii | reverse complement strand
ATTATATTGTTGCTTGTTGTAAATATATCATTTCACTTTGTTAGTGTCGTTTAAATTATAGTTAGTCATTGTGGAATCTTTTGTGAGAGGTGGTATGAGGTTCAAAAAGAATTTGAACTATTTCCCTTGTTTATTTGATCAAACTAAAAAAAGACATCTATGTTAGGTGCTTTTCTCTCCTTTATGTTTTTAACAATCTATTAGATACACAATTCATAGTAGTTTATGAATTTATATATATATAATCACTGTACATTATATAGTTGCTTGTTGTAAATATATCATTTCACTTTGTTAGTGTCGTTTAAATTATAGTTAGTCATTGTGGAATCTTTTGTGAGAGGTGGTATGAGGTTCAAAAAGAATTTGAAAAAATGTAGGATAGATGCCTATTTGTTATTGATATAGAAATGAATGGTATATTAATATATAATATTAAATTGGTTAATGAAGTATTTTTATGAAGTGTAATTTTTATTCAATTTATGAATAAAAATGATGTTTGTTTTTAAAAAAAAATATGTAGTGATAATGAAATTTTGTTAATAATCTTGTCACTTAACATGGTATCATGGACCATACATACATATTAAAAAAAATTAAGTTTTCATTATGTAGGATACTAACTAGTGTATTTAGAAATATTCAAAATCTTAAAAGATGACAAGGTATGTCAAGCATAATAATTTTGCATTAAATATATAAATATTAAAATTTAGTAATAATTAAAATTTTATAGCAATTTTAAATTCAATAAAAAATGATATAACTTGATTGTTTTTTTTTTCTTGGAAAAAAACACAATTTTATTTCAACGGGTATGAACAAAATTACATTTTGCAAATGTTTTAATTGACTTCTTATCATGGACTATTCCAAACCATATATAGTTCTGATGTAACCCTTTCTAATCGAACAGATGCAATTTCATCTTGTCCATGACACCAAAATTAAGAAGCCAATCTATGGGAATATTGAATTCTTTATCTTGTGCGATCGCCATCTCCTGGGAATAGACACTTTGCTCAAGTTTTTCAAGAAGAGAATACACATTTATGGGAGGTTTGGATTGTCAAAAAATGAAGCCACTACTGATTCCGACTTTTCCAAATAGTGGTATTCAAAGGTTGCTTCGCTCAGGGAATCAATTTTATGAAAAGTGTTTGAATATTGCACATTCATCAACCAAGAAAGATAGTCTTCTCATCCACGCCGCGATGATTTCTCTACAGAGATTGCATCAACTTTAAGAAGAGGAGGGGAAACTTTTGCTCAAGCAATTTAAATTGCGCCACAATGATTTCTCTACAGAGATTGCATCAACTTTAATGAGAGGAGGCTAAACTTTTGCACAAGCAATTTAAATTGATGGGGAGCTTGACAATGCTTTGTTGTCTTAATAATGTTGACCGAAAATGTAGTCAACACATGTCACCACTCAAAATGTAACAATTATGGGGATTTTTGTTCAACTCAAGCATCAAATATTTGTTATAGAGATTGAGTGCAATATGCTTAGGAACATGGTCATCAATTTGAACAAGGGAGAGAAATTTAGGGCATCCAGTTGGGTACAATTAGTAAACTCCAATTGTGAAGGCTGGAAGGAAGAGGAAATTATGCATCACGTACTAAAAGCAAAGGAAATAATCAAACTAGGCTAAGACCCTGAAAATGCAATAATGGAAGAAACAACCAACCATCATGCCTTTTTCTAGCTAAATGTAATGCAAAGTTGTTCATATTTTAAGTCTTTTTTATAGAATCTACATCACTAAGAAGAACTCTAGATTCTATTACTTCAAGATTTATACATGTATAGTCATATACAGGAAATTATAATTTCCATTTTTTTTTTTTTGAATTAGACTATAGATGTATCTTCACTACTAGCTATGCTACAAATTTTACTAACATAAAAATATCCTAATTATAGTTAAAAAAAAATCACTTTTATATAAGTAACTAATAAAATGATAGTTAGATACTATTTAAACAAGGCTACTAGGTAGCATATACCTGCCGAATATAATAATGAAAGTATCGTTTAAGGATATAGGGAGAGAAGGAGTAGGCATGAAATGACTAAATGACAAAAATATTTATTACAATAACAATGGGGGAAGTGAAGGCAGCAATAAGACTTCAAAGGTTTTGGCCAATAAGATATCAGATAAATGAGATTTAAAATTTAAAATTAATCATTATTTTTTAAAACTTTAGATAAAGTGGTGTATATTTTATGGTCAACCATGAACTAATATAAAGTCAAACCTAACTCAACACTATATATCATGCCTATCGACAGATATAATAAAGTACTTAAGTTGTACTAGTATCACAACTACCTAGCCATTGACATAAAATAGAATCAACACCCTTGTATGTAATGAATTCATTATAAAAACATATCTTCTAGATGAGTTTAGAGTATATTTATATAGGTATGAATCTTTCTTATATAAGTCCATATATTTGATTTTGTGTACTTGGGAAAATAACAATTACCCCGTCAACTTACTCAATGTAATTACTTTCTAAAATGTCATTGATTAGGTGTTTACGTTATTCAAATTTGCCAGTGGAACGATTTTGGAAAATTTTGGCCAAAAGCCAATGGTGATAGTCAAATTCTTGCTGATAAAAGAAATATTAAACAAAAGTATTTTTTCTTCCTTAACATTATATAGGTACTTTTTCTTCCTACACTATCACTTGTCATGTCATAGTCACGAAACGTAACTATGTAATGATAAGTGAGTAGAGGCCTTAATAATCCCACTTTGTGAGATCCATATATTGTGCATTTAGCAATGCATCTTTTCATAATAAAAGGAATTTAGGTGGTTTTGAATATAACTATTTAGGTTGGACGATTTAAATGTTTTAATATTTTTGTTAATTATTAATTATAATAATTTAATTTTAAGGTTAGATCAAGTTATATATCAAAGTGAGTAGAGGCCTTAATAATCTTACTTTGTGAGATTTATATATTGTGCATTTAGCAATGTATCTTTTCATAATAAAAGGAATAAAAGGAATTTAGGTGGTTTTAAATATAACTATTTAGGTTGGATAATTTAAATGTTTTAATATTTTTATTAATTATTAATTATAATAATTTAATTTTAAGGTTATATCAAGTTCTATATCAAATTGATGTATAAAATATTTTTGTTTTTTAAAATAAAGGATTTTTTATAATGGCTTGACTATTAAAGTTTATGAATAAATACATACTCTATTTTTTTGGTTTAAACTTATAATTTCTTATGAGTAAACCTTTGTTTTTAACCACTAATAACTAAACTTTATTTATAAAACAAATAACACCGAAAATCCAAAAATATACCAAATGCAAACTAATCACTATAAAATCATTTTGAAAGAACCCCTTTAACAAAACCATGGACAAGATATTCTTAATCCATTAGCCATGATTTTGTTAATAATTTTGAAAGAGCTATTATATACAAAGATTCACCAACATTTACTAAAATTTTTGGGGATTTTTGTATTATTTATTTGATCAAACTAAAAGAAAAAGGCATCTATGTCACCTTGTTTTTCCCTCCTTTATGTTTGGGGATTTTTGTGTTATTTATTTGATAAACTAAAAGAAAAAGGCATGTATGCTAGGTGTTTTTCCCTCCTTATGTTTTTAACAATCTATTAGATACACAATTTATAGTAGTTTATGAATTTTGATATATAAAATCACTGTCACGTGAGTGACATTACATTGTTGCTTGTTGTAAATATATCTTTTCACTTTGTTAGTATCGTTTAAATTATAGTTAGCCATTGTGGAATCTTTTATGAGAGATGGTATGAGGTTAAAAAAGAATCTGAAAAAATTAGGATAAATACCTATTTGTTATGCAGTGACAATAAAATTTTGTTAATAATCTTGTCACCTAACTTGGTGTCATGGACTACATACATATATATTTAAAAAATATTAAGTTTTCATTATGTGGGATACGAACTAGTGTATTTAGAAATATTTAAAATCTTAAAAGATGGCAAAGTATGTTAAGGTAAATCATAACATTTTTGCATTAAATATATAAATATTAAAATTCAATAATAATTAAATTTTTATAACAATTTTAAATTCAATAAAAAATGTTATAGGTTGATTGTTTTTTTTTTTCTCGGAAAAAAAATGTAATTTTATTTTAATAGTTGTGAATAAAATTACATTTTGTAGATGCACTTCGGGTGCATTTATGTAGTACTTTGAGCCAACAATGTTGACTGTTACATAATTTTTTTTCCTTTCGGCTACATTATGACTGTTTTTCAAAAAAGATTACATATTCATGTCTGTTTAGATAATTACAATCTATACAATACAACACACTCTATTTGGTAGACTACAAAATAACCTCAGACTGTTTAAAAGACTGAATATATATCTGAAAACAAAACCATATCTCTACTATAATGATTGCAAGAAAACATTTAGTTGTATCCTTGATTTGTTTTGAAATTGATAATTTTATCCTTGCACTAGAAGGACTTCTATAAAAGGCCCGTGGAAGAGATCTACCTATTTTCCATCCTTGAATTCTAAAATGTTCAATTGGCCCAAAGCCAAATGGATTCCCTCTTTCGACCTATGGTCCATTTCCTCATTTCTTTCCCTATAGATATGACAACAAGTGAAACTGTCAAAGGTGTTCTGTAAATATTTTACTTCTTCAAAAAATGAAACTAATCTTAGATTGAGGCATCTCTCGGTTCCCCTAGACCAATTTATCACTGCCATGGAATTTCCAAACACATTGAGCTCCCTGCAACATTTTTCAATGGAAAAAATAAAAAGTAGTTTTAGGCTCACGAGTTCAACAAAATGTTTTGTTCCTTCACCTAGACCCACATTAGACATCAGACACTTCCTTTTACGGATCTTCTTAGTACCTTCCTTAGTGCAAAGGTTATCCCCAACCTCCCTTAAGGGTCATACATAGACCTCTAAACCCATTTTATGCATCTCTAGGACCTCATCTGTCCAAGGAGAAGATCGATGTTCTTCCATATTTAGAAACGCCAAGATAAAACCCTCTGTGGAAAGGGGAGGTATCTCTCCAGGTGATCCTCTACTTCTTAATGGAAGGATTTAGATCCCCAACAAAGGCCCTTTAGACGTCACTATAACTGGCAGGACAAAAACATCTCCAGGAAGGGATGTGAGGTTAAAACCTTCTGTCAAAATTGAACCCACAAACATAACCCCATCCTCAATTATTGTGGTGCTCCACACAGATGAAACTCGGGGTGAATCTGGTTAGGAAGAACTCTTTGTCAGAAAATCCCGTGAAAACCCTAGATGCCCCCTCTCCGACTACCACTGTTGAAGCCCTGTGGATGAGCCCTCAACCTGTAATCTTACAACCTTCTATCCAGGATGGTAATGGGTGGGTTCCAAAACTTCAACATCTGCTGATCTAGGATGATTGTCTCCTCTAGGGAAAGATACCTGCCTAAAACCACTGCCACAAATTCCTCCCCCACAACTGAAAAAAAATCATTGGTATCCATCTCGATGCCACCTAGCGCTGCCCAGATATCACTTTCCTCTAGAGGGTCTTCAGAAAAATCCATGCAGTCTTCCTCCTGCATGTTTTAACCCAAAAACAATCTTCTCCACCAGTCGTTGTGACCACTCTTCTACCAAACTTCCTGCGGCAATCATCTTAGATTTCTTGTGGAAACCCTAGCCACAGAGCCCCCTCATCTATTATTTTCTTTATCTAGCATAGAAGGCACAAAGTAAAATAACCCCCATTATAGGTTCATTGTTGTTACGAGTTTCCCTCTATTAAATCGTTGTACAACACTAAACTACAATGAATCAATAACAAAATGATGAACCATCACTAATAAATGTTCATTGCAATTTCTTACGATATTTATTTGTTTCATATTTATGTACTTTCTCCATGGTGGTGCTGATCATTCTAGTATTGTAACAAAATTCCCTCCAATTCCCAAAATCTAGCAATACAAAAATTTAGAGTTCCCATTAGTCTGGTATACTAATCATTTTTTTGTCAGTTTGGGTTGATTTGAAATTGCACAAAACCCCAAGTGCATTGTTTTATCATGCATGAGTCTTGGATCAAGGTAAAAAATTTCTCATGCTTGAAATTTCATTTAGATTTTTATGAGATTATGGCCTAAAAGGGAGTACGTTTGGTACAAGAATAACTTATTTTGATAGGTGAGACTAAGTAAAAAATTATGAAAAACTAGTACTTGGGTTTTAGGCGTTTTATTTTAAATTTTGTATCCTTTGAAAAAATAACCATATGTGCACTACTAAACATCCATAAAAAACAAAATATATATGTGTACATAACCAAACATAAAAAAGAAAAAAAAAATACAAATTTTGAATAATTGATATCTACCCAATTGTAACATCCCCTCTGTTACGACTAGGAAAAGCGAAGCAAAATAGGTAATATTTTTTTATATGTTGCATTAGGATATTAAATTCGTTATAACATAATAAACAACATCGCAATTGATACACCATCATAACTAAAACGAGACATAAACAATGTATTATCATAAATAACAACGACGTATGTTTAATGCATAAACATAAATAATGACGTCATTCAACACATCACAATCAACTGAAGCAAAATATGAGTAATGATCAAACAGATACTGAATATAAAATAGCTACCCACCCAACCTATCCTGCTTGGTTAGGACCTCCAGGACACATAAGCAATGCTCAAGCCCATGATTCATCTGATTAATTTTGACCACTTAAGGTCTCAGGGATGGCGACTATTATGAGGAATAAGGAGGTGTCTAAATCCCACTAACACAATCAAGTCAAAAACCAACTAGCTCAATAAACCAACATCATTATTGTTCATGGCGTAAGAGAATTTAAATACTCAATCATTCATATCGCAAGATAAGTCTAAATAATCAATCAATCATACATCGATGATAATATATGACGTAATAGTATTCTAATAACCAATCATACATCACATTAATTCCAAGGCGCAAGAGAAATAATCGATTTTTATTCATTGTGCACATAAATGAAATCACATTAAATTTAAGGTGCATGAGTAATCATCAATATTATTCATTGCGCAAGAAATTCTAATCACATAAATTCAATCATATATCACATTAAATTTATGGCGCAAGAGTAATCATAATTTTATTCGTTACACAAAGAGATCTAATCACATACATTCAATCATACATCACATTAGAATTGAGGCGCAAGAGTATCATCAATTTAATTTATTGCGCGAAGATATCTCATCACATACATTCAATCATACACCACCTTAATTTGAGGTGCAAAGTAAGCAAGTTCATAACCAATCATACATCATCATTAATTCATATGTATTGAGAAAAACATTTATAACATTATTATAAAGCATAACAAGGCCTTCCTGAATCATTCATGTGAAGAATCCACACATAAGTTCTCCCATGAGAAGGCATGAGTTTTATTATACCATACACATACTAATGTTGTCAGAATTAAATCAATTTCCTGGCACTTTAGACTCACAATTTTATTTAATTCATTCATCTATACAAAATTTCCAACAAAAAAATCTTATTGGCAAAGTGAGTCATGGTTCTGAATATACATAACAATCATGCTACACATACCAATGTGATTACTTAATCTTGGTCTTAGATTTCACAATGAAGTCTTATCATAAATCCTAGTTAAGTGTCTTGTATTAAAGGGTAGTGTTGATGTTACCACTTAGTGAGGAAGCTAGACTTAACATTTAGACACCATTCTAACCCTAGGGTTTCAATGCTTTACAACCATCTAATCCCACTTTGAATTGTATCTTTAGGCTAAATTTAAAATCCTTGCTTGACTAAAATGCAAGAAATTAAATCCTTTACAAAAGGGTTTTTCTAGTTTAGTTGATGCTTGACCTTGAACACTTTCTTAAGAGTACCACTCTCTATCCTTTCTTTTATCGTAACTTTAATAATGAAGTGACTACATTATACTTATCTTAGCAAGGAGATTGATGCATGTAATTTAGTAATCATTAATAATTGTTACCTTTATTACATAAACCAGTCGAGGCCCAAGGTAGACCATCTCAAACTTAGATCAACTATTAAATGCTTATAAATGGACGATAATGAGAATATTTTAAGTGGTTACTGTTAAGGAAAAGATATGAGATGATCTTACTCAAGCATTTTCAGATCTTCTTGGCTAAAGAAAAATAGATGAGAATTTCACCCTATGTTTATAGCCATAAAAAATAATATCCTAACTCGCAAGTATTGATTACAAGTTCTTAGGCTAGTCTTTTTATAAATAAAATCTTGATGGAAAATTCCTTATTTATATGATTTTCTGAATATAAAAGTTGCTAAAATAAATGTAGAGACAAAAGTAAAGACACCAAGATGATAATCAAGACATATGGGACATAAAGAAATCCTTTATTTCATTCCAACTCATCAAAGAGTCATTCTCTTTACAAA
Source organism: Picea engelmannii (assembly GCA_009831015.1). Taxonomy (NCBI): domain Eukaryota; kingdom Viridiplantae; phylum Streptophyta; class Pinopsida; order Pinales; family Pinaceae; genus Picea; species Picea engelmannii. The sequence goes on along the minus strand of ML787760.1, from coordinate 269,704 downwards.
ATTTCGTGAAGAAGTTTTGGATCAAAGTCAAACTTAGACCTCCCCGATGAAACATACAAAATGACCTTTGACAGAAAATAAAAAACTGAACTCTAAAAGTTGGATCAGCTTGCTACAGATTGTTGCCCACTCGATTCTGCATAATAGCCTTTATCAGTCATAAAAACTAATTCACAAACAGGCAAGTCTACACAGACTATCAAATATAGATCAACACCTCTGAAAAACACGTGTCTAAATGATGTAATTCAACCCTGAATATTGTTGTCTACAATAAGACCCTACTATCATAAAAAAAAATTAGGCTTATGATCAATTAAGGAATGAATGAAAACTGAACTATCTCAACACAAACTCAAAGAGCAAACCTTAGTATGCTTCTCCTTCTATCCTCTTCTTGTTCCTCCCTTTCCTTTTTCCTTTAAGCAAATTAGAGTTGGTTGAAGTAGTTGAACTACTTCATTAGTTAAGTTAACTAAAAACTCAACCAACTTTTTAGTTAGGGGGGAAAGGTAGTAAATCATAATAAGGGTTTTAAATAAATAATAACTAGTAGGTGGGACCCCTTGTGACTCCCTTTAGCTCTTAACAATCATAACATAACTAGTTAATTAAAAAAAACACCCCTCCTTTTGACTCCCATCATCACATTCATATTTGACAATTTATCTCATTGATAATTGAAATTATTTTAAAAATTATATTACTCATATATCCAAAGAAAACATGCCGTCGAAAACTTCTGAAGTCAACTATCATCAACAATGAATAAAATAAAAATCAAAAACTGTATTTTCCACTTTGAGATGCAATCTTTCCTTGGTTGTTGTTGTCACCCTTTGATTTCTTTGAATTTTCCTTTGGTTGCGCTTATCCCTTAGTCCTAATCTCGTTGATCACATGAGAACAATCATCCCTCAAATGCATCTGGGAAGACACGGATTTATCAAAGCCATTGGAGGGTGAGGAAGGGGCAACAATGGATTTTCCTTTGTCAGGGCCATGGTAGGCCTCGGTTTTCAACATTTTTCTAGCATGAGAGGACTGAATTAGTGAGTGGATAGGTGCAGCTTGGAAAATCTGATTGATAGGCAGGAGAGAAAGTAAGGACAAATTGGGCCAGGCACGATGTTGGGAGACTGCATGGTGGACAATCTCTTGTCATCCGTTATTTTCAGGGACCTCAGATTGCAATGAGACATGAGGGTGCATGAGAATAACAGGGGATTTTGAAACTTGGAAGGGAGGCCTTTCAGGCCTAGGTTGGACCACTCCTTGCCCAATTCAATTGAAACATCCAGCCTGAAATAACTGGCCTAACTCTTGTGAGTCAACATCAAAGTGAATGGATAATCTAGGCCTTCTAGGGCCCTTGTTCCAATTACCTCTTCCTCGGTTACCTCTACCATGGCTACCTCGACTGAAAAAAATCATTCCTGCATGCATGATTGATTAGCAAATAATTCTTTTAACAAATTAATTAACTATTGTCAATGAGCAGGGGGTGAACAAAGGTTCTGGGATATGTGAGGGGTTGTATTGAGTGAAAAAAATGTTAAAATGAGGGGGAAAAAAATAATGGTTACTACTCAAAGACAACAAACAATCAACTGTAATGCAAACCAAATAATATATCACTGTGTTCCAACCAAGAAACTGCGATTTCAAACTGTTTCAATACGGAATTCTCGTAACTGTAATTAAATTTTAAGAACAGGGAGTGAAAAATGAATGTGGGAAGGCGAGGGGGTTGTAATTAGCAAAAAGAAAAATAATGGTAGGGAAAGAGAGCGGATACTGTTCATAAAATTAATTGAGTAATCCATAAAATTATTCTATATCAAATGTAAAAGATCTAACACCAACCCAATAATCACTGTGATCAAATGAACAACTACTGTGTATAATTAAATCAATTTTGTGCATTAACTTGCTCACTGTTCGTAATCAAATATTTAACACAGTGTCACCAAACAAGACAATATGCATTCCAAAACAACCTTTAGAAGAGTTGTGTTTCTTATCATTTGTCCATTTAATGTTTTAAAACAATTCCCAAATGAATAAACAATCACTTAATTCCACTCTGTTCAACACTAAAACATCAACCACTATCCATGAATTATTTCATTCATCAAACCAGACACAAAAATCATGCTCGATTTTATTCCTCAATTCCATTTAACAATTAAGTTGTAATGAGACCATACTGTCACATAATCTGTGCTCATCTTTGATATCAAATATACATAGTGGATAGTCAACAAAAAATCATGAATATATCAAATTGCAATAACCTTGACTTGCCATTTAAATGCACAACAATCACTACTTCTACTTATACAATGATGTATGATACACAGACCAGTCCACAAAATGAAAGAGCTTTACTGCGACTGTAAATTTCTATTTACTCTGGATATAAACATAAAACAACACTAAGCTATCAATCCAATACAAGGAAACAACGACAGTATGCCTAAATCCATTTCTCAATTCAATCAGACTGCAATAAAATAATATTGTTATAAAACCTATGCCCATATTTGATGGCGTAATCAAACAATATCCATAACATACATAGTGGATGGCCATGCCACAACTATTACGATTTCAATACCCCGATTTGTCAATTTAAAACACACAGTCATAACAACCATCAACTCAACATAACATGCTGTAGGAAGCCGACACAAACCAATGCATCATGCACAAAGCATTGTTGTGACTTAATCAATTATAAACTAATGCTTGGTTAGCAATTCAATAATTACAATGTAAGAGACAACGACTGTGTATTCTAATAACCAATCATACATCACATTAATTCCAAGGCACAAGATAAATAATCAATTTTTATTCATTGTGCAAATAAATCTAATCACATAAATGCAATCACATTAAATTTAAGGTGCATGAGTAATCATCAATATTATTCATTGCGCAAGGAATTCTAATCACATAAATTCAATCATACATCACATTAAATTTAAGGTGCAAGAGTAATCATAATTTTATTCGTTACACAAAGAGATCTAATCACATACATTCAATCATACATCACATTAGAATTGTGGCGCAAGAGTATCATCAATTTAATTTATTGCGCAAAGATATCTAATCACATACATTCAATCATACAACACCTTAATTTGAGGTGCAAAGTAAGCAAGTTCATAACCGATCATACATCATCATTAATTCAGATGTATTGAGAAAAACATTTATAACATTATTATGAAGCATAACAAGGCCTTCCCAAATCATGCATGCAAAGAATCCACACATAAGTTCTCCCATGAGAAGGCATGAGTTTTATTGTACCATACACATACTAATGTTGTTGGAATTAAATCAATTTCCTGGCAATTTAGACTCACAATTTTATTTAATTCATTCATCTATACAAAATTTCCAACAAAAAAATCTTATTGGCAAAGTGAGTCATGGTTCTGAATATACATAACAATCATGCTATGCATACCAATGTGATTACTTAATCTTGGTCTTAGATTTCACAATGAAGTCTTATCATAAATCCTAGTTAAGTGTCTTGTATTAAAGGGCAGTGTTGATGTTACCACTTAGTGAGGAAGCTAGACTTAACATTTAGACACCATCCTAACCCTAGGGTTTCAATGCTTTACAACCATCCAATCCCACTCTGAATTGTATCTTTAGGCTAAATTTAAAATCCTTGCTTGACTAAAATGCAAGAAATTAAATCCTTTAGAAAAGGGCTTTTCTAGTTTAGTTGATGCTTGACCTTGAACACTTTCTTAAGAGTACCACTCTCTATCCTTTCTTTTATCGTAACTTTAATAATGAAGCGACTACGTTATACTTATCTTAGCAAGGAGATTGATGCACGTAATTTAGTAATCATTAATAATTGTTACCTTTATTACATAAACCAGTCGAGGGCCAAGGTAGACCATCTCAAACTTAGATCAACTATTAAATGCTTATAAATGGATGATAATGAGAATATTTTAAGTGGTTATTGTTAAGGAAAAGATATGAGATGATCTTACTCAAGCATTTTCAGATCTTCTTGGCTAAAGAAAAATAGACGAGAATTTCACCCTATGTTTATAGCCATAAAAAATAATATCCTAACTCGCAAGTATTGATTACAAGTGCTTAGGCTAGTCTTTTTATAAATAAAAGCTTGCTGGAAAATTCCTTATTTATATGATTTTCTGAATATAACAGTTGCTAAAATAAATGTAGAGACAAAAGTAAAGACACTAAGATGATAATCAAGACATATGAGACATAAAGAAATCATTTATTTCATTCCAATTCATCAAAGAGTCATTCTCTTTAAAAAAATTCATGAAGAAGTTTTGGACCAAAGTCAAACTTAGACCTCCCCGATGAAACATACAAAATGACCTCTGACAGAAAATCAAAAACTGAACTCGAAAAGTTGGATCAACTTTCTACAGATTGTTTCCCACTCGATTCTGCATAATAGCCTTTGTTAGTCATAAAAATTAATTGACAAACAGACAAGTCTACATAGACTATCAAATATAGATCAACACCTCTGAAAAACACATGTCTAAATGATGTAATTCAACCCTGAATCTTGCTGTCTACAATAAGACCCTGCTATCATAAAAAAAAAATAGGCTTATGATCAATTAAGGAATGAATGAAAACTGAATTATCTCAACACAAACTCAAAGAGAAAACCTTAGTATGCTTCTTCTTCTATCCTCTTCTTGTTCCTCCCTTTCCTTTAAGAAAATTAGAGTTGGTTGAAGTAGTTGAACTACTTCATTAGTTAAGTTAACAAAAAACTCAACAAACTTTTTAGTTAGGGGGGAAAGGTAGTAAATCATAAAAAGGGTTTTAAATAAATAATAACTAGTAGGTGGGACCCCTTGTGACTCCCTTTAGCTCTTAACAATCATAACATAACTAGTTAATTAAAAAAAACACCCCTCCTTGTGACTCCCATCATCACATTCATATTTGACAATTTATCTCATTGATAATTAAAATTATTTAAAAAAATATATTACTCATATATCTAAAGAAAACATGTTGTCGAAAACTTCTGAAGTCAACTATCATCCACAATAAATAAAATAAAACTCAAAAGCTGTATTTTCCACTCTGAGATGCAATCTTTCCTTGGTTGATGTTGTCACCCTTTGATTTCTCTGAATTTTCCTTTGGCTGCGCTTATCCCTTAGTCCTAATCTCGTTGATCACATGAGAACAATCGTCCCTCAAATGCATCTAGGAAGACACATATTTATCAGAGCCATTGGAGGGTGAGGAAGGGGCAAAAATGGATTTTCCTTTGTCAGGGGCATGGTAGGCCTCGGTTTTCAACATTTTTCTAGCATGAGAGGACTGAACTAGTGAGTGGATAGGTGCAACTTGGAAAATCAGATTGATAGGCGGGAGAGTAGGTAAGGACAAATTGGGCCAGCCATGATGTTGGGAGACTGCCTGGTGGACAATCTCTTTCCATCCGTTATTTTCAGGGACCTCAGGTTGCAATGAGACATGAGGGGGCATGAGAATACCAGGGGATTTTGAAACTTGGAAGGGAGGCCTTTCAGGCCTAGGTTGGACCACTCCTTGCCCAATTCAATTGAAAAATCCAGCCTGAAATAACTGGCCTAACTCTTGTGAATCAACATCAAATTGAATGGATAATCTAGGCCTTCTACGACCCTTGTTCCAATTACCTCTTCCTCGGTTACCTCTACCATGGATACCTCGGCTGAAAAAAAATCATTCCTGCATGCATGATTGATTAGCAAATAATTCTTTTAACAACCATACATGATAACTCCTTAAAAATATGAAATAAATTTTGTCTCAACAACATATCAGGCTCATGCAATCTAATCCATACAAATTAATTAACTATTGTCAATGAGCAGGGGGTGAGCAAAGGTTCTGGGATATGTGAGGGGTTGTATTGAGTGAAAAAAATGTTAAAATGAGGGGGAAAAAAATAATGGTTACTACTCAAAGACAACAAACAATCAACTGTAATGTAAAGCAAATAATATATCACTATGTTCCAACCAAGAAACTGCAATTTCAAACTATTTCAATACAAAATTCTCTTAACTGTAATTAAATTTTAAGAACAGGGAGTGAAATATGAATGTGGGAAGGCGAGGGGGTTGTAATTAGCAAAAAGCAAAATAATGGTAGGGAAAGAGAGCGGATACTGTTCATAAAATTAATTAAGTAATCCATAAAATCATTCTATATCAAATGTAAAAGATCTAACACCAACCCAATAATCACTGTGATCAAATGAACAACTACTGTGTATAATTAAATCAATTTTGTGCAATAACTTGCTCACTGTTCGTAATCAATTATTTAACACAGTGTCACCAAACAAGACAATATGCATTCCACAACAACCTGTAGAAGAGTTGTGTTTCTTCTCATTTGTCCATTTATTGTTTTAAAACAATTCCCAAATGAATAAACAATAACTTAATTCCACTCTGTTCAACACTAAAACATCAACCACTATCCATGAATTATTTCATTCATCAAACTAGACACAAAAATCATGCTTGATTTTATTCCTCAATTCTATTTAACAATTAAGTTGTAATGAGACCATACTATCACATAATCTTTGCTCATCTTTGATATCAAATATACACAGTGGACAATCAACAAAAAATCATGAATATATCAAATTGCAATAACCTTGACTTGCCATTTAAATGCACAACAATCACTGCTTTGACTTATACGATGATGTATGATACACATACCAGTCAACAAAATGCAAGAGCGTTACTGCGACTATAAATGTCTATTTACTCTGGATATAAACATAAAACAACGCTAAGCTATCAATCCAATACAAGGAAACAACGACAGTATGCCTAAATCCATTTCTCAATTCAATCAAACTACAATAAAATAATACTGTTATAAAACCTATGCCCATATTTGATGGCGTAATCAAACAATATCCATAACATACATAGTGGATGGCCATGCCACAACTATTACAATTGCAATACCCCCATTTGTCAATTTAAAACACACAGTCATAACAACCATCAACTCAACATAACATGCTGTAGGAAGCCGACACAAACCAATGCATCATGCACAAAGAATCGTTGTGGCTTGATCAATTATAAACTAATGCTTGGTTAGCAATTCAATAATTACAATGTAAGAGACAACGACTGTGTATTCTAATAACCAATCATACATCACATTAATTCCAAGGCGCAAGAGAAATAATCAATTTTTATTCATTGTGCAAATAAATCTAATCACATAAATGCAATCACATTAAATTTAAGGTGCATGAGTAATCATCAATATTATTCATTGCACAAGGAATTCTAATCACATAAATTCAATCATACATCACATTAAATTTAAGGCGCAAGAGTAATCATAATTTTATTCGTTACACAAAGAGATCTAATCACATACATTCTATCATACATCACATTAGAATTGAGGCGCAAGAGTATCATCAATTTAATTTATTGCGCAAAGATATCTAATCACATACATTCAATCATACAACACCTTAATTTGAGGTGCAAAGTAAGCAAGTTCATAACCGATCATACATCATCATTAATTCAGATGTATTGAGAAAAACATTTATAACATTATTATGAAGCATAACAAGGCCTTCCCGAATCATGCATGCGAAGAATCCACACATAATTTCTCCCATGAGAAGGCATGAGTTTTATTATACCATACACATACTAATGTTGTCGGAATTAAATCAATTTCCTCGCAATTTAGACTCACAATTTTATTTAATTCATTCATCTATAAAAAATTTCCAACAAAAAAATCTTATTGGCAACGTGAGTCATGGTTCTGAATATACATGAGATGATCTTACTCAAGCATTTTCAGATCTTCTTGGCTAAAGAAAAATAGACGAGAATTTCACCCTATGTTTATAGCCATAAAAAATAATATCCTAACTCGCAAGTATTGATTACAAGTGCTTAGGCTAGTCTTTTTATAAATAAAAGCTTGTTGGAAAATTCCTTATTTATATAATTTTCTAAATATAACAGTTGCTAAAATAAATGTAGAGACAAAAGTAAGGACACCAAGATGATAATCAAGACATATGAGACATAAAGAAATCTTTTATTTTATTCCAATTCATCAAAGATTCATTCTCTTTACTAAATTTCGTGAAGAAGTTTTGGACCAAAGTCAAACTTAGACCTCCCCGATGAAACATACAAAATGACCTCTGACAGAAAATAAAAAACTGAACTCTAAAAGTTGGATCAACTTGCTACAGAGTGTTTCCCACTCGATTCTGCATAATAGCCTTTGTCAGTCATAAAAACTAATTCACAAACAGGCAAGTCTACACAGACTATCAAATATAGATCAACACCTCTGAAAAACACGTGTCTAAATGATGTAATTCAACCCTGAATCTTGCTGTCTACAATAAGGCCCTGCTATCATAAAAAAAAATTAGGCTTATGATCAATTAAGGAATGAATGAAAACTGAACTATCTCAACACAAACTCAAAGAGAAAACCTTAGTATGCTTCTCCTTCTATCATCTTCTTGTTCCTCCCTTTCCCTTTTCCTTTAAGCAAATTAGAGTTGGTTGAAGTAGTTGAACTACTTCATTAGTTAAGTTAACTAAAAACTCAACCAATGTTTTAGTTAGGGGGGAAAGGTAGTAAATCATAATAAGGGTTTTAAATAAATAATAACTAGTAGGTGGGAACCCTTGTGACTCCCTTTAGCTCTTAACAATCATAACATAACTAGTTAATTAAAAAAAACACCCCTCCTTGTGACTCCCATCATCACATTCATATTTGAAAATTTATCTCATTGATAATTAAAATTATTTAAAAAAATATATTACTCATATATCCAAAGAAAACATGTTGTCGAAAACTTATGAAGTCAACTATCATCAACAATAAATAAAATAAAACTCAAAAACTGTATTTTCCACTCTGAGATGCAATATTTCCTTGGTTGCTGTTGTCACCCTTTGATTTCTCTGAATTTTCTTTTGGCTGCGCTTAGCCCTTAGTCCTAATCTCGTTGATCACATGAGAACAATCGTCCCTCAAATGCATCTGAGAAGACACATATTTATCAGAGCCATTGGAGGGTGAGGAAGGGGCAACAATGGATTTTCCTTTCTCAGGGGCATGGTAGGCCTCGGTTTTCAACATTTTTCTAGCATGATAGGACTGACCTAGTGAGTGGATAGGTGCAGCTTGGAAAATCTGATTGATAGGCGAGAGAGTAGGTAAGGACAAATTGGGCCAGCCACGATGTTGGGAGACTGCCTGGTGGACAATCTCTTGCCATCCGTTATTTTCAGGGACCTCGGGTTGCAATGAGACATGAGGGGGCATGAGAATACCAGGGGATTTTGAAACTTGGAAGGGAGGCCTTTCAGGCCTAGGTTGGACCACTCCTTGCCCAATTCAATTGAAAAATCTAGCCTGGAATAACTGGCCTAACTCTTGTGAGTCAACATCAAAGTGAATGGATAATCTAGGCCTTCTAGGGCCCTTGTTCCAATTACCTCTTCCTCGGTTACCTCTACCATGGCTACCTCGACTGAAAAAAATTATTCTTGCATGTATGATTGATTAGCAAATAATTATTTTAACAACCATACATGATAACTCCTTAAAAATATGAAATAAATTTTGGCTCAACAACATATCAGGCTCATGAAATCCAATCCATACAAATTAATTAACTATTGTCAATGAGCAGGGGGTGAACAAAGGTTCTGGGATATGTGAGGGGTTGTATTGAGTGAAAAAAAATGTTAAAATGAGGGGGAAAAAAATAATGGTTACTACTCAAAGACAACAAACAATCAACTATAATGTAAACCAAAGAATATATCACTGTGTTCCAACAAAGAAACTGCGATTTCAAACTGTTTCAATACAGAATTCTCTTAACTGTAATTAAATTTTAAGAACATGGAGTGAAAAATGAATGTGGGAAGGCGAGGGGGTTGTAATTAGCAAAAAGCAAAATAATGGTAGGGAAAGAGAGTGGACACTGTTCATAAAATTAATTAAGTAATCCATAAAATCATTCTATATCAAATGTAAAAGATCTAACACCAACCCAATAATCACTGTGATCAAATGAACAACTACTGTGTATAATTAAATCAATTTTGTGCATTAACTTGCTCACTGTTCGTAATCAAATATTTAACACAATGTCACCAAACAAGACAATATGCATTCCACAACAACCTGTAGAAGAGTTGTGTTTCTTCTCATTTGTCCATTTAATGTTTTAAAACAATTCCCAAATGAATAAACAGTCACTTAATTCCACTCTGTTCAACACTAAAACATCAACCACTATCCATGAATTATTTCATTCATCAAACCAGACACAAAAATCATGCTCGATTTTATTCCTCAATTCCATTTAACAATTAAGTTGTAATGAGACCATACTGTCACATAATCTGTGCTCATCTTTGATATCAAATATACATAGTGGACAGTCAACAAAAAATCATGAATATATCAAATTGCAATAACTTTGACTTGCCATTTAAATGCACAACAATCACTACTTCGACTTATACGATGATGTATGATACACAGACCAATCAACAAAATGCAAGAGCGTTACTATCACTGTAATTGTCTATTTACTCTGGATATAAACATAAAACAACGCTAAGCTATCAATCCAATACAAGGAAACAACGATATTATGCCTAAATCCATTTATCAATTCAATCAGACTGCAATAAAATAATATTGTTATAAAACCTATGCACATATTTGATGGCGTAATCAAACAATATCCATAACATACATAGTGGATGGCCATGCCACAACTATTACGATTGCAATACCCCCATTTGTCAATTTAAAACACACAGTCATAACAACCATCAACTCAACATAACATGTTGTAGGAAGCCGACACAAACCAATGCATCATGCACAAAGCATCGTTGTGACTTAATCAATTATAAACTAATGCTTGGTTAGTAATTCAATAATTACAATGTAAGAGACAACGACTGTGTATTCAATCCCAATTCTCCAATCAACCAATTAACCATGCTGATCTTATCAATTCGATTGTCATAATAACCAATGCAGTGACTAAATACCAAAACCAACACCACTGTCAACATAATCAAGAGGGACGAGCCAGTAATCGAACAATGTCGACAATACACCACCAACTCATAACAATCAACAATATACCCGACAGGACATAATGGTTCCCTCTAAAAAAACTGGGCTTGAGAAATCAAGTGTTCGCTTTGTGGACCAACAAAGGGAGTCTGGAGTCGACCCCCAACATCGGGTAAGAACCTCCGAGACCAACGGTGCACACACAGGGTATACCACCAATAACTTCGCAGACAGGGTGATAGTTCACGAGATAAGAGAGACTATGAACAAAGGAGCAAAGGCTTTATTTTGGTCGTGTAACAACACTTATAACACATAGGGTATAATCCTCATGGTTTTCCCAATCAACCGAAAAATGTTGAGATAAACAGAGCCGAGAAATAACAATCAACCTTAAGTAATCCCTTTGCACAACATCCATCATAACCCACTACGCAAACATCAGTAACATGAACAAACCCATACCCAAGTGAAACGATATGCAGTGACACAAGGTGTTTCAAACCCAACAACCCCATAACAACAAAACGACTGGGTATGGTGATAAGAATGCATGGAGACAACCAACCAATCTGGACCGAATGAAACCCTTCAACCAAGACCAATAAGGATGACAAAGAGCCTTCATGGCTTCTAACACTCAGAATGATCAATGAAACTGTGACTTCAAACATTATTGCAATGAAAACCACACCAACCATTCATTCCAGAAAAATACCACAATTTTACATAGTTTTCAGTCTGAAGAAAAACACAGACCCATACATCACCGAGCCAATATATATTTCATAACCAGAGCGAGTTCATGGATGGCAAAAAGACATACCTGTAACCAAGAAACCCTTAACAACACAAGCTTGGCTGAGTAGTTATTCCTCTGCTTGAAAATCATAGCTTAACCACAACGAACAAAATTGAACAATAACCAAGCCAAGGTGACGGCCAGTGGGAGGGGTATGGAGTGACGTGCAGTAAATGCACATTGCTTCCATCCTCCAGTCATTCAATTCCTTAGTACACGCCAACCCACTATTCCATTAATTCATTCAATTAAACCATGCGTTGAAACCAAGATCCATTATTTGCCAAAAGCGCCACCCTATGTCATATTAACCACTGCCAACCATACTATAATGCATATCACATGTGTTTCCATATAACTCAATAAATTGTATAGCCACTAACCCCGTTAGCTAGGACTAACAACCATCCTTTTAATTCCAATGCATATAGTGTAACATATTAGTATAGTATAGTTTCTTCCTTTTGTATTTTGTTTATATTGTTTTTTATCTCTTTTCAACTGCTCTTATGTGTTGTTACTAACATGTCTCTTGTGCACGTGTCACAATAATGAATCCATGAACATATAGCAAGGGTAACAATGGATAATCATAGGCCATCATAACATGAAATTAGATATTAGAGAAACAAAAATAACACATAACATGCCTTACCCATCATTCATTTGTCGCAATTAGAACAAACACATAACGTGCCTTATCCATTGTCAATAAAACCAAGATTTTATCAATCATGTAGAACCATGTAAGTAGTGTCGAACAACAACAACATAAACATGAAATAAGAACCAGATCTAATCTTCCAATCTAAGGGGGGTCCCACCTACTAGTATTATATATATTGTTAGCTTATAATAATAGGCTTTAGCAATACTTTGCAGGCAAAATTTTTGTTGCAATTTTAATCTTCAACAATTACCATTACATATTTTCAACTTTTGGTATCATATAGTTGGGATATTTAATTTGAAAAGTAAAAATATTTGGTTGCTCTTATTTCAAATACTCCGCGAGAGAACTCAATACCTAAAATCGGAGACTTGGAAAATAGACCAACTTTAAATTCTGAATATACTCAACTTCCATTATCGCTAAAATTGGTGAACAAGGTTTAAGTTTTCAGTTTTAATATAAGCAATTTAGGGAAACCATTAAAATGCTATCAGTTAATAAAGACTGGAAAGTGCCATAATATCGCCAGTCAATTAGAGAGCGCAGGTACCATGAAATTCACTGGCATGAAAAACGCCATAGCTGGGAGAAGGGAATCGTTCCAGTAATATGCACATTCTTGTTCCCTGGCAACTCAGATGAATTCGTTAAGGAAAAACACAGATCAGTTTTTAAATAAATCTGAGATACCAATCTCTGGAAACCACCATTCGAGCGATACGAAAAAACGCTGCAAGTATTAATGAAATGCAGAGACAGTTCCTGGCGAATGAATAAGGGTCGGCCGACATCATGTCTCACTTCCAGGCGCGTATGGAGGTGGCTATAACACCTCTAGGGTTAGGGCGAACTGAACCGACATAGGGAGGCACAATGACTGTTCAAAAATTCAGAGCTAACCCGCGAGGAAGACAGCTCCACGTTTCACCCAGAACTTCCTTGGGAGAAGATATACAGAGGTTAATGCTACGATTTAGAGTTAGACTCCATATTCGGCCTCTAATCCTCTTCACTTGCTACGCTTGCATGAAGCGTGGCAGAAGTGGCTGGGTAGGAATATTTGCTTTTTTTTCAAAGAAAAACAATTCGACTGGAACACCGTGAGATTGACGAAGGAGGCGCGCAAATTCTGGGTAAGGACAACCCTAGAAAATCTATCTATTCCAGAATTCAAACGTAACCCATCTAGCATGACGATCGACCAGGTTTTAGACTGTTCGACGATCTTGCGCCAGGCTCAACGGATCAATTTAGAGTGGAGCGACTATACCAGGGAATGAATTCGGGTAGAAATCTGAGGTACGAAAATCAAATGAAAAAAGATTCGATCTAGCTCAATGAGACGAGATTTAAGCCACTATTCGAAAGATAATAAAATCCCGACAACTGGGAGAATGCGAAGGGTTTACTTTTAGCACTAAAATCTTGCATGAGTATTCCAGACTGATTGGGTTTCACTTGAGACGTCTTCTGATGTGACAACGCATAACCCATATGGCACAAAATTTATCATTATTATGAATTGGGAAAAGACAATTTAAGAAATGTAAGATTTAGCTTGGGGTCGTATTGCAGACTCGATACAGTTTTTCTCAAGTGACCCAAAATCATCAATGGAACATGCCAATCCAATATGAGAAACCCCTCACCTATTACAACAAATCCTAAAACCATACATACAATAAAACTTAATACGATATAACGTCAAGGGAGAATACCGTAATCAATGATGAAAGGATCGAAGATGATCTTTAACAAATGGCGCTTCTTCTGATCTCTTGCTTTCTAATGTTGAGATTTCACCGGTACCTCCCAGCCAACACTAGGGGTACTCTTCTCCCTCCTTAGTCCTCTGTGCTGCAAATGGGCCATGCACACACACAACCAGAAATCCTCTAACTTTTAACTCGTCTCGCAAGGTAGAGCCACCACTCTCTCCCAAGCTGGGTATCTCCACTCTTACAAGTAAAACCAGTGAAAATTTCTGGAGCATAAGTTTTCCCATAACTTCTCCCTTTCCTCATCTCCACCATTTGTTTTATAGGAGTTTTCTTAATGAAACATTCACTTCCACATTTAATTTATTTTTTAAAATAATTATTCAAGAATTATTTGCCCCCTACATGTAAGGCCTATCCAAACAAAGCCTTAAAAACATAAATTTAAATATAGAATTGCTATCATAATTTCTTTACTGTTCTCTATTCAGCATAATAACAATTCACTGTTCAACAGAATTTAAAAATGAGAGCATAATAACAATTCACTGTTCAGCAGAATTTAAAAATGAGAGCAGCATGATAATGAATAACACATGATAATGAATAACATGTTCATCATAAAAAAATAAGAACAATATAACAATAATTAACACAACATAATAATGATGATAAATACCTCAAACTGATGTTGTTCTGAAACTCTGCTCAAAATTGATTAACCTCCCAGTCAACTAGGAATAGTCTATCTGGCTCCCTAGCCCCAGGATTCCTTACGGTTTCCTGGCCCCTCGAGCCCAAAATTCCCAGCAACAGGTGCCCCCTGTGAAAGTCCTCAAGTCTGTAAGAACAAAAACAGATATACAGTCTCCACTCTTCCTCCCTTCTCCTTCCTCCAATGTAAAAAACATATTACCCCCAAACAAAAGAAGACCCTCCTTCCTGAGTGTTTCCCCTTGCCTTATCCTCCTTTCCTCATTATTCATTGCCTTATCCCCCCATTAAGTCTC
>ML787760.1:223157-254237 GCA_009831015.1 Picea engelmannii | reverse complement strand
ACCAATACAATTGTATTATTAACTAAGTCTTCATAATAAAAATTAATAATTCATTAAACTAATATTAATTAAACAAATATTTAATCATGATAATTAATTAATTAATTAATTAAACTAATATTAATTAAACAAATATTTAATCATGATAATTAATTATTTAAACTAATATTCATTAAACAAATATTTAATCATGATAATTAATTAATTAATTAGGGTTGTTACATACACCCACCCTTCAGGAAACTTCGTCCCGAAGTTAAAGTAATTTATGATACAAGGGAAATGACACATGGTTCATACATTCATATCCAATAAACAACATTATCAGTAAGTAAGTCAAGAAAACTCATACATACTACTGTACATGTGCAAAAAATGCATGTGTAGCTAGTACATACAAGTCTCGTGCATGTACTAATAACAATAACTATCACCTCTATACTAATTTATGTATACATCCAATCCAATCAACAAGACTATTCATTTTATAAAAGATAATAAACCAATCAAATGTTTGCGAAATTCCTTAATTGCAATAATCTAGCTCAACAATGTTTATTTAGACAATTGTAGTTCAGTTAAGTAATCATGAATATACGTATATACAAATTTTCTTTTTAGAAGGAAAAATAATAAATTCCACCATAAGGCAAATCTCCATACACTCTCAACTATTTCTATTCATCCTTCCTCCCTAACTTACTTCCATCTTCCATTCCTATCCTTCCTCTGCTGGACTATCTTGGAGCGTCAACTACATTGACCTAACTCCAAATAGAACCCGTAATAGGAAGTGTCACTATCTTGACCAAGTTTCCCTAGCAGACAACTGACAATCATCATCACACGTCTAGGGGAGTATGAGCTAACACCGTCCTCCCATGACTCCAGGTTTTAGAGGATACACGATGGGAAATGCCTCCACCCCTCCTAATAGGACTAGGGTCCACACCCTACAATGGAATATACAGTGGCACCATGTTGCTGAGAATTTTGTTATCATTTATTTAGTTTTTGGGCAATCTCACCACTTGAAAACTTACACTGGTCCATAAATCATAACAGTGCATTTGTACCAATATAATTTCACATACAAAGATTCATACCATATTGTTTCTTGGTCAATGGTCATGACATCCACTTTTATTACCATTATCCCTTGGCTATTTCATATCTCATTGACCTGCAAATTAGTTTATAACACAAACTCATACATATCTATGCATTATCATCATGTAATTACATACAACTATAATCTCAATATGGTATCCACGTACCAAAAAATTTAATATCAAAGTTTTCAAGTTAAAAATAGATCTCATAATATCCCCATAATTCAATTGACGTTACTCAGTCACAGAATTTTCATTTACATAATAGATCGCATCATATCCATCATCATTCAAATAACATTTAAACATTCATAGTATTTACATTCTCATATTAGATTGCATCATATCCACCATCATTCACATAACGTTAAACATTCATAGATTTTACATTCACATAATAGATTGCATCATATCCATCATCATTCAAGTAACATTTAAATATTCAAAAAGGTTCATACGTCTTAAAAGTTCAAGTGTATCATTAATAGTTTCACTGTGAATAGAAAATAAAGGTGATTAGATCTCAGGTAATCCTAGCTGTCTAATTCAAAATGTGGTGTTACATACACCCAACCTTCGAGAAACATATTCTCGAGGTGGTAAAAAAAGTGAGGGATAATCTCCTGGACTATACTTGTCCCACTGGACCTTAACTTGGTTTACTAGACGGTTCCTGAGCTATCAAACTCTACGGTAAAATATGCATAATGGTTCTACCGCGAGGGTTCCCGCGTTCGATACCTGCAATTCCTTCCAATTTAGCTTATGTGATTCATTAGCAACATGGTGCCACTATATATTCCATTGTAGTGTGTGGACTCTAGTCCTATTAGGAGGGGTGGAGGCATTTCCCACCATGTATCCTCTGAAACCTGGAGTCATGGGAGGACGTTGTTAGCTCACGCTCCCCTAGACGTATGATGATGACTGTCAGTTGCCTGCTGGGGAAGCTTGGTCAAGATAGTGACACTTCTTGGTCACTGTTTCTGAAGGGTGAGTGTATGTAACAACCCTAATTAATTAAACTAATATTCATTAAACAAATATTTAATCATGATAATTAATTAATTAATTAATTAGGGTTGTTACACTACACTTGTCACATTTTTCCCAATTTGCACAAGTAAATCCATATTTTATTTTAATAAATGTCAATTTCCCTCACCCATCGTAAAAACACTCGTAAAATCACTCATAGTTGTCTCTTTATTCCCCTTGTTTCCAATTAATGACTGACGCCTTACTAATTCTGAGTTGAGTTAAAATATGAGTCTTCTCCTAGTTAAACACGTGGTAGTTTAGACTCTAGATTCCCTTCTATGCGTGCACTTATTCTTTCATGCTTTATTCATTTCTTATCTTATATTCCAATTAGGTGATTTTGCACACATGCATATTATATTACTTCTTTAGAATTATGCCATCTTTCTTATTTTATTGAATTAACTTGCCTCTTTCCAATGTCATTTAATTAATAATTAGTTTTAGTCTTCTTACCCTCTTAGGCATACTTTTGCATAGTCTTAGATTTTCATTTGGAGATTCACAATTAATTAATTAAATCCTTAATTTATTAATTAATTGAAGTCATCGATGCGTAAATATTTTATAAGGTTTAATTATTCGCTCAAGGTTTTCTAGGCCACCTAAATTCATTGAGTCAAGTTTTAATTCCGTGGTGTTCCCTTCAAGATGCACACTATGCTCCAAGGGTGCCACTTGCCTTGATTCAAATTATTAATTACGCGACGTGCCCTTCAAGACGCACTCCATTATCCAAGGATGCCACTCGCCTTTGACTGGTTTTGGTAGTTTTCCAACACCTGGAGTCAACACTCCATTCAGGTGACCTTGTGAGTGAATAAGGGATTCTAAGGAATAAGAACTTTTCCTTATTGCACACCCCTTAGAAATATTCGTGAGTGACTATCTCAGTCTACCCTCATGGCATCATGAATTTTTCGAACTAGGTAATAGTTAACCTACAATTCAAGCCGCGACGCGAGTGCTAGTAGGCTGTGACAGAGATGCTGCCACACCTCTCCCTCAATATCTGGTTTCTATGCATGCCCCCTTCACTCCTTATGTGAGTCATATTAGTAAGCAACCATCAATCTCCATCCATCAACGAAACACTGTCAATGAACCATAAACACCATCATAATATAATAAATCATATGTCGCATATTCATAAATGAAATACTCAAACCAATACAATTCACTCCCTGACTCAATCCATAGTCCAAGGAGGTCCATTGATGCCATCAAAATCCTTAATATATCAAGTGTCCTGCACACTCATGGGAACTCGTCAATAACATTTGTCAATACATAGATATCAAACAAAATAAATCATAATCCATCAACATCATCACAAAATCCATAAGTGAAACCATAACCATATACCATAACTAGATCACTTGCATGCAAGTGTCCTCAAGGATAAGTCAATAACATGTGTTCACAAGAGAGGGATGTTACACCAATATGTAGAATCCTTCTATGATATGCATCCAACATGTAGGGGGCCATCTAGAGAATATAACATGTACTTGAGAGTTGGGTACATGTACCGTTATTACACTGAAGGTGTCGTTAAGGGAGTGACAACTCTAGTGAAGATCACCATCCAAAACAGGGTGTTTTTGAAAATCATTTTTGCCACTTATCCCCTCCATGTGTTCCTTTCTCTTTGTAATTGATCGCTATTTATTCTTTCTTTCAGATCTAATCTGATTTGAACTATTTGAATAAGATTTCCTTACCCTTATATATGCATGCATGTATGTATTTAATAATTCATGGTCATATATAAGAGTGAATTAGAGCCCTAATTAGGATCATGTTACAGTGAGTTATTCATTGACATCTTCACTAGAGACACCCCTCATAGCAAAGGCATATTTATATGTAAAATAAGAAACACTAATTTTTGTTATGGGCTTATGCATTGTTACAGGAGAATCCCCCTGCAGACATGTGGATTTCCTCTTGGATGCTATAACCCTAACTCCAAGACATAAAGTGCTATTATGGACACTGACATTCCTTTATCATAAAGCTAAACTATCAAAGAAGAAGAGGGAAGAAATGCAAGTACCTTTTTATTGACGTTTTTCCTTGCTCGCTCCAGGCTGATCTTGATCTCCAAGTTCAGTTGAAGGTCTTGTGGTACAATTAGAAATAACAACAATACTTCCTTCTCTACTATGATTATCTTTATAATGAATCTATGAAATAAACAAGTTCATATACACAAACTTTAAAGGAAACAGGTCAAGCATGAATTTATATTAATGAGAACAAAGTGTTGCTTACAACCATGAATGTAGTGTAGCAACTTCACCAAGCTCCCTTTTTCCAGACCCTTGCTCAAATAATCCATGCATAGAATGATGATGCTTCAATGATATCTCCCTTATGAGATCATAAGTTAGATTCTTTACAATGTTTTTTTCTTTCACCATGAGAAGGCCTCCTTATATAGGCTTGGAGAGGCCTAACCACTT
Source organism: Picea engelmannii (assembly GCA_009831015.1). Taxonomy (NCBI): domain Eukaryota; kingdom Viridiplantae; phylum Streptophyta; class Pinopsida; order Pinales; family Pinaceae; genus Picea; species Picea engelmannii. The sequence continues at coordinate 249,616 of ML787760.1, read as the reverse complement.
GAGAGATCTTTGAGATAAGTTGAGGATTTTTCTCCTTCAGTTGAGTATCTTCCCTAAGATTGAGGCTTGAACTTAGATTCGAATCCAACCACTTTCAGAGATTGAGGGGATTTTTCCCTGATTTCCCTCAACAAACCAAAATTTACCCAGAAAAGGGGCAACGCTCCCTTTGAATGGGGTACATAGCATTGGAATTATCCTCTAGAAGAGGGTACAGAGTGCCAACACTCCCTAACAGAGCATAGGGGAGCACTCCCTTCCAAAAATTGACTTTTTAGTGGTTTTTTCAATGGCAAAAGACTTGTACTTTTTGTCAAATGATTTCTCCTCTTTAAAACTAGTCTTTGAGGTGTCTTTCAAGTGTTCTTGACAAAAATTTGATATTTGTGACACTTGTGGGAAAAATGCGACACTTACGACATTTGGTAATGACGACACTAGGCCATCATCTTAGTGAGTAATTTTGACATGTAATAGATTGCCCCCAAAAGTGCGAAGTTAGAAGACAAGAACTGATGACTGAAGTACTTTGTAGACTTTTTTAAGCAAGGGTATGAACGCAGAGAACCTGATAGAAGCTGCACACAAACACCCAACAAACATTAATGACATGTTTCAAACCCAAGGCAGGCATACCTATGCTTGACTGATAAAAACTTTTTAGGTATGGCTGCCATAAAATACACTGCAGATCCATAATTGTATTGATAAAATGTATAGCCACTGAAGATACAATGTGGATCTATACTCCTATGACCTGAACTGATCGTAGCCACAAAGAATACACAATGCATCTATGAGACGACAAGACATAGCCACGACCAATACAAAGTGGATCTATGTAATAATATATGTGTCGATGTTCAAAAGAAACTCCGTCGCGACCTGGGAAAAGTACATATCAGAGTGATGACTCAACCCAGGGTCTTCTTTACCAATCTGGATGTAGTACGGATCTAACCATGTGAATAGATGTCCTGATGTCGAACATGGCATAAACTATTTGGTTACCGGTCAATGAGGTAAACCGTTAACAAGTGCAAGGGAAATCACCATTGATGTCAATGATTCCCAAGGTACTCTAGTACATTGCAACTAAATGTGAATGGATGAGATAAAGTTGAACACTCGTGGAATCATCTGATCAGGGGTCAATGATGTAAACCCACTGTCGGACTCGAGGAGGCCTGCCAATGAGGCATGTAGGTCCCAAGGTACTAAATGGTTTCCAAGTCTAGTTCTTGGATGATGTGTTGAGGTCGACATGAATAGACTCGTCGCAGGAGGGCCTTGATGTATCCCCCATAAACGACACGAAACTAACACAGAGATGTAAATTGGTAGATCAAATGAACATGGACTGACACAGGTATTGAAACAAGATATTTGTGATGGCTGAATCTCGAGGCATATACTTCCCTTGAACACTGAGGCACAACAAAAGAAACATGACATGGACCAAAACATGATGATGCAGTGGACACTGTGAGTTTCGTCGGGTGACCCAAAGGAGTAAGAAAACTCAGAGGATTGGTTCAGTGCATAGGTTCAACGGATTGAAATGAATGCAAAGACAAAGTGCAGTGTTAAAGGGCGACCGTAAGAGTTACTGGTAGTGTTACAAAAAATTGCTTGGCTTGCTTCCTTCAAATTTTCCCCCATCTAGAGAGACGAGTACCTCTTTTTAATTTAAGAAGCTCAAGGAGGGTAACACATGCTTGATATAACTCACCTTCAGTAAGTCCCTCGTCCTTTGTTTAACGAACTAGAAGAAGTAAGGGTTCGGTCCCATATGGGCCCTTCAATGTATACTTGTTTAACGAGTCCAGAGAAGGTAAACTCGATGGTTTTTCATATTTAGAGAGTCTAAAAACGACTTAAATATGACTCCAATGTTATCACTCGAAAGACACCCTTTCAAACCTTTTAACGAGTGGGAAAGGAAGCAAGATCACTCGACAATGTTTTCACGTTTAGAGAGTCTGAAAAAAGTTTAAAGAAGACTCCAGGGGGTTCCTTTTTCATTTATCCATGCGGGTCTGAAAAAGAGATAAAAGTTTACCTGGTGCGTTCTTATATTTTTGAGCTTGAGAACGAACTAAGACTATGCTCGTTAATGTGACAAGATAAAAAATGAACAAAACCGCTCCGAAACCTGTTAATAATGTCAAAACTGGATTCCAAGGGATTAATAAGGCCTCCAAAATATTAAAAAAAAACCCAAAAACTATATCTTTAGGCAAAAAATGAAATGTATAATAGTAAAATGGGGTAAAAATGTCATTTACCATTTCATTTGTGCAAAGATTTGTAGTAGTGGAGAATTTGTGCTTTGGAGGTGAATCTTGTATTGCTCAGTGCTAGAGCTACAATCAACCATTTTCCGAGACGTTTGGACTAGGTTGGTGCTCTTCTTCCCTTCTTTCATTTGTATGGTTAACATTTTCTTTTAATTCAATAATTATTTGTAAAAATTGATGCCCTGGGTCGGCCCAAGCGCCCCAAAAGCTCGACAGTCCTCTAGAAGTAGTGGGGGAGTGATGAAGGGCTTGGAAAATGCCCCTCCTAGTCAGTGAAGGGTTCACCTACGCTTTGGTGTAGTGTCTATGAGGGCGCTGCCGAAAATAACACAAGAAAAAAATGCCCAAGAACGGCTAGCGTGCGCTCAAAATGTGAAGGGGGCGTTTTTGAAATTTTAAGTGCTTTGGTGGCTGATGTAAGGGTGTGTTGGTGCCCCGATGTTCATGCAAAAGGGGGCATTGGCCTTTTACAAGAGACAACAATAATTTTTTAAAGTTTTGAAAATTGCCCAAAAATTGCCGAAAAATGTGATTTTTAATGAAAATTTGATTGTTGATGATTGCAGGTGATTTTGACAACAATTATGCTTGAGTGGAAAGAAAGAGAGCATGAGATTGATGACATGGCCGCCTTACGAAGTCCCCAATCGAGAGCCGCATTGATGAATTGCAATCTCCTTAAATATTTCAAAATGCAAAAAATGAAGAAAAAGGTCATTCTTCTTGAGCATATGATTGGGTTGTGGAACGTTGCGGAACAAGGATTCCAAATGGGAATGAAAATTCTTACCATTGATTTGGAATATGTGTACTTCATAACTGGTCTCTCAAAAAGAGGGTCTCCCATAGTTTTAACCATACAGCGGGCACTTCCCGCGCTTGTGGATGAGTATCTGGAAAACCATTGTGTCCCAGGAGAGAGACTAGTGGGTGGCAGAATTGCGATCGAAGATATTAGGGATCTATCTCTTCGATCCATTATGTTTTCCATTAAAAGTATAGCGGGAAGTACGGGCACTCACCTAGTTTCAAGATCACAAGTGCCCTATGGTTTATAGTGTCTAGAGCCAACACTTTTTAACTGGAGTGCAGGGTTCCTTCACCGCGTGAAGGAACAGATTACGAGATGTAGAATAGGGTAGAAAAACCAGTTCGGATATGGTTCATTCTTGGTTTCGTTCTTCTTAGAATGCATTCCTGGGATGCACCCACAGATTTCATTAGCAGTACAACTAGTGGGAGAACCACGTATGAAGTGGTGGACCAACCTTTCTCCGAGACTAGGCCCAGATTCAGAGTTTAGATTCATCGGTGATTTCTTCGCTTGGCTGAGACGCCAATTGACCGTGATCAAATATTTTCCATACGCCGGAGTAGATTTCCAGGGTAGCATGGACTTGGTTCTTCCAGAAGGCGAGGATTGGGATGTGTCAGGTAAGAAACCAAACAACGATCTCGCCAAGTGTTTTTAATTTTTAAATGTTATAATTTTCTTAGGGTACATAGAAGAGTCTTTAACAAACATATCGTTTCATCATGCGGATAGAGGAGAAACACACCCGACAGAGATACCAACACTAGGGAATCACGTGGATTCTCAAATAGCGGTAGATCAAGGGGTAGCAACATGAGGTCTCCAGAAGGTTTAAAGAAAACTCCAAGGTCTCATGATAGGCATCCCTCCTCTTAGGAGGTGGGAAGTGCCACTACATCTACAAAGACACACTGTGGGAGTGTTTGAGAGTCTTAACTCTTTACTGAGGTAAATAGCCCGTGCAATGATATGTTACTCGCAACATAATGTGATGTAGGGAGATTAGGATCTTCCTGATGATTGTATAGTCTGTATGACGATGTTTATGGGTGAGAGGACCCACATTTTTCCTATCTATGTACCATTTTTTATGTAATCAAACTTTTTCAGTCACACCGTACATATATACATTTCTAAGTTTTTATAGTGCCAAATGATTTGCAAATAATGATGTCTTTTATGTGATGTGTTTTATTTTACATGATGATATGTGATGTGATTTTTTTCCTTTATGAAAACTTATCTATGTGAGAGATACCTATCCATGATGTAATTAGCTGACAAATCTGAAATGGTATTGAGCTCTCTTGGTATGTGTCTGTATTCAATAAAATCAAACATTCGTTTAAGACGAAGAACTCGTAAGTGGAGACGTAGTAGGATAGGATTTCAAAAAACGTAGATTCCATTAAGTTGACAGACCATGAGTTGGGATTCTAGGTTGACAATCATGTGAGAAATGCCTAGGGAGGAGGCTTCGGTTAAAAGTCTGACGACAACATGATATTCTGCCATGTTGTTAGTTTCCAATCCTAAGCAAATACCTTCAGAACTCACCAACTCGTTAGAGTGGTAAATTCCCCAAGTTGCAGAAGCAACGTTCTGGGTATGTCGACTAGCGCCATCCGCAAAACCGACAAAAATAAGAAAGGAAGATGTCATCTGCACATGAAAACACAAGACACAGTATAAGTGGCTAAGGAAAAAACTCGAGCATGCAAAAGAAAAAGACACACCAAACTAAAATACAATAGTGTACAAAGCACATATGCTAGATATCCTAAGCATAGTACTTCTTAAGGTAAAGCCCATTCCGAGGCTCACCCAGGGAGATTTCGTTGTAGTCAACTAGTTCGAAGGCACCTCTATGTAGAACATGTTTCACGATGTAAGGACCATGCCATAGAGGTTCTAACTTCCCTGTCCCTAACTTATCATGAGCCTGGTCATAAATGAGGACTAGGTTTCCTTCTGCAAAAGTGCGAGGATGGACGGATTTGTCGTATTGATTCTTGATTCATTTTTGATACATCTTGTTAACGAGAGTGACATAACGACGTGTTTCATCAAACCTAGTAAAGTGTAAGAAACATTCTTCTTCAATAGAAGTGTGGGGCATGAGTTCTACTTTGAGTTTCAACAAGGGAATTTCATACTCGATTGGTAAAACAACTTCTATGCCATATACTAGCCGGAAAGGAGTGAATCCAGTAGTAGTTCTCATTGCAGTATGGTAGGCCCAGAGAGCAGAGAAAAGTTGTAGATTCCAGGATGTCTTGTTGGCCCCTACCATCCGTTGGATCATAGTTTTGAGGACTTTGTTGATAGATTCAACTTGTCCATTCACTTGAGGATAGTACGGGTATGAGTTCTCATGGAGAAAACTCAACTTGGCATGCAACTCACTCATCATCTGGTTTTTAAAGTGTGAACCATGATCATTGAAAATGGCGTGTGGAACACCAAAATGAGTGACGATGTGGTTAAAAAAGAAAATAGCTACAATATGACCATCATTCAGAAAGGTAGGCATAGCCTCAACCCATTTTGTAAAGTAATAAACGACAACGATTATATAACCGTGCCCCCTGACTGAGGTAGGCTTACATTGTATGAAATTAATGCCCCATTTGGAAAAAGGGGTCAATGGCAACAATGGGATGCAACGAAGCAGGGTGGGTTCACACCTTTTTATGAAAAACTTGGTAGGGTGGGAATTTTTTGACTGCCTCAATACAATCTTTGAAAATTGAGAGCCAAAAGTAGCCGACACGTAAGATTTTCTAAGCTGTAGCCATCCCAGAAAGATGACTGCCACAGGCTTAAAGGTGACAGTCATTAAGCACGCGTTCAACCTCCTCATGAGTTAGACATCGTCGTAGGATAGTGTCAATTCCACGACAATATAAAGTGTCTCTGATAATAAGGTAACGACGAGAATGGTGGCGAATACGACGACGTTCTTCATGAGAGATATCAAGCTAAAAACGTTGGGTCTGGAGATAAAGAAGGATATCTCCATACCAAGGATCAGACATGATAATAAGGAACATAGTTTCATCTGGGAGAGAATCTCTGGGCTCAGTATCTTCATTAGCACGGGGAAGGTCACAAATAAGCTCTGCAAACACCAGGGAATTTTTAGCTTTGGATTTAGTGAACTCGAGATCGAATTCCTGAAGGATAATGATCCATTTCGAATATTTTCCCCCAAGAACTTGACGTGTCAAAATGTGGTACATGGGGTTCAAGTCCGCAATAACCATGGTGGTCCGTAGAAAAATGTAGTGACAAAATCTATGGACAGTGATGATGGCTGCCAGAGCCAAATTTTCAACATGTGAATATCTGAGCTCTGGACTAGATAGACTTTTGCTCAAATAATATATCATGTGTTCCTCGCTGTTAGGGTCCTCTTGAACTAACACTATGGAAATAGTGGAAGTGGAGGCTGCTAAGTAAAGGATATAGTCCTTTGTGTAATTAAGAGGATGTAACAAAGGAGCGTTGGTTAATGCATGCTTAAGAGCAACAAATGATCGTTCAACAGTGTCATCCCAGATAAAAGGGGTGTCTTTCTGTAACAAGCACATAAATCCTTTTGTAATCTCAACGTAGTTACAAATGGAACGTCGAAGAAAGTTTGATTTCCCTTGCAAACTTTGGAGTTGTTTCATATTGTTAGGTGGAGGTAAAGCCAAGATAGCACTAATTTTTAAGGGATCCACACAAATCTCGCCTTGGAAACAAGGAAGTCGAGGAGTCGGCCTGATTCGACAACAAAACTACACTTATGTGGGTTCAAACGAATGCTGTAGAACTGTCATCGAAGAAAAATAGCCCGTAGATGACCAAAATGGTCTGATTGACTGAATGAGTGGGCAGGTAAGTCGTCGAGGTAAGGCTCTGCAATATGTTTGATATCATGGAAAGTGTAGGACATGGCTCACTGGAATGTAGCACCAACATTTTTAAGTCCAAATGGTAGTTTCCGATAGGAGAAATTTCCCCATGGGAAGATGAAGGCTGTCTTATGTTGATCAGAAGGTAAAATGTCAATGTTGTTATACCTCGAGAAACCATCCATGAAAGAGAAAATTACACTACTAGCGCAATTATCGATGATATGCTCAATGAAGGGCATAGGGTAGTTGTATTTCGGACAAGCCTTATTGAGATCCCTATAATCAACGCAGACACGAATGGTCCCTTGCTTCTTAGTAACCTAAACAATGTTTGAAACTGATTCCATCAAAGGGACAAGATATATGAAGCCAAATTTCAATAATTTTTCAAATTCTGCCTTAATAGCCGCGGTCTTCTCAGGATGGACCGGGCGGAGTTTTTGTCGAACAGGTTTTACACCTGGGTAGGTTTTAATCTCATGCACAATGATCGAAGGATCGATCCCTGACATCTCTTTGTAGCTCCAAGCGAAGACATCACAAAATTCTTTAAACAAAGTGGTATGGGAAACCACTTCATCGGGTGTACAACTACCACCGAGATTAATGTTTTTGATGATACATTCCTTGATCGAAATATCTGTTTCGACTGTAGAGGTAATGTTGCCTAAATTCCCTTCAGAAATAACATCTTGTGTAAATATAGGTGATTGGGGAAATTGGACAAAATCATGGGGGAAGATAGAGTGTATATCTTTCTAGATTTCTTCGAGAGGTCAAAGAAAAGAGGATCGATGATGGATATCATCCCAAGGTACGTCGTCGATGCTAAGCATTTCCATTATTGATTCATCAGAAGGAAACATTTGGGAAATGTAGTCAAATGCAGACATCAAAGAACTTAGCCATGATGTCATTGAGTAGCTTTCAAGTGCCAATAGATGTTGGTCATCTGAGGAGGGAGAGGCCGATTGGATAACAACGTATGAGGTTTCGAATGGACTAAGTGGTATGGTGTCACCTAGGACATCGAATTCCAATGGACTAGGTACAACCCAAGGGTCAGATGATTTCAGGGATTGGTAAACCATAGTCGAAATCATATTGATTGTGGAAACATGATGTGCAGTGGGTGGAAGAAGTGTAGGGAAGGTACCCATAAGTCTAGAGTCTTTCAACAAGCCAACACCGACGCTTTCATACGTGATCTTGTGATCTCCCAGAAAGGGAATATTGTTGGTAGTAGGAGTGCAAACGTCAGGTGTACATAAATCTAACTGATCGACAGTGACAATTTTTCCTTGATGATGAAATTTCACACATCGAAATACTGACGAAGCAATGATGGACATAGCATAGAACCAACTTATTCCAAGCAATAAGTTGTAATGGAGGGGAGCATTGACCACCTCGACATCAAAAAAGATGGATTTTCTGCCCAATTAAATGGACAGGGACTGCAAAAGTCCATGGGGATGAAAACCTCACCCATCAAATGCACGTAGCATCGTTGGGGATTTGTTAAGTGTGAGAGATTTCAAGCTTTTCCAATAGGATAAAGACATGACACAAGTAGAGGCTCCCTCATCCTAGATAGTGCGGTGGATTTGTTGATTATGAACAACAACGTCAACTTGGAAAGAAATTTGATGAGAGAGTCGAGGCGAGAAATTATTTAGGTTAAACATGATATTGTTGGATGACTCAGGATAAAAAATGCCAATAGCGACCAAGAGCGTTCTATGTTGACTGGGGTAGTGCTGAAGAAATTATAATGCAGACATGGCACACGATGCTTGTTCTAGATCTTCAATAACGTTGTTGTTCTAGGTGACATGTGAACTAGGATTAAAGGTATATCTATGGATAATTCTCTTAGGAGGGCGTAAGATAGAGTCAAACACATGTTTCTCAATCTGAAGTGGTCCAGATGGAGGACTAACTGATGGAGGTCTAATGGAGGATGGCGATTGATCCGGTAAAGTACCGTTAGTGACTTTTCCTTTGTCAGGTTTAACTGGTGTGTCATATGTTGTAGAGAAGGTGGTTAAATCAATCCCATTAAACATGTAAATATGGGCACTTGTCGAGGCTTCATCATGGGAAGGATGGCTAGAACTGCCCCCTGGAGAGGGGGTTTGAGCAACCATAGATTGGTGTCATGGAAAAGGATGAGTAAGAACAACGGGTTGGGAATTCCCCTTGAAAATTTTGGCCACTTCATCATGATGTGGAAAGTCTCGAGTGTACTGATCATCACCACAAATAAGACATGGGAACTTTGGTTTCCGCTGTGGTTTCTTTTCGTTAGAAGGTGGTGGGTTTTGAGCTTTCGGTTGTTCATTGTTATTATTATTTTTGTTTTTGTTTTTTGTCTTCTTCTTACCTTCGGTTTGTTGTGAAGGGGAATATTGAACTACATTCACCTCAGAGATTTGAGTTTGGGGGAAGGTAGGGGAAGGTGTGGTCGAACTGGGAGTGGATGTCGGAGAAAATCAATTTTCCATTCCAATTGATTGGGAAACATATTGGGTTTTGATGGAGTCGATAAATCCATCCACATGTGACATGGATGAAGGTTTAGATGGATCAGTATTTGCACGAGTAACATTTGGGATTAACTCATACAAAGTACCAGATTGGGAATAAACCAAATCTAAGTACTGAGCCCGAGCAATGGTCTCTTCCTCGGTGACTACACCACCCATGGTGACATCACGAGCAATCAGGTGTAACAATGATTTAGTGAACCATTCCGCCAATAATTGGTCAGGAATGACTGCTTTGATCAACCTTCATCGTCGTCTCCACTCATGAATATGATTGGAGATATGCATGTAGTTTGTCTGAAGAAGGGAGGTAAAGAGTTTGGTACCCATCTCATATCGAATGGGTAGTTGAAAGTGCATGAGAAAGGACATGGAAAGGGAGTTAAAATATTGGAAAGAACCATGTGGAAGTTCGATATACCACTTGGCTGTTGAGCCCGTAAGTGTTCATTGAAAAATACATAAATAGATAGAGTCGTTCATTTGGGAGTTCGATGAACACCATAAATGGAAAGTCACCACATGGTTATTTGGGTCTTCTCCAGGTTTGTCATCCAATTTTGGAATATCAGAAGGTAGTTTAGCAGGAATCACTGGCCAGAAAGGATAATGATGTATAGGATCATTGGTCAACCAAGACAAGTTTGGGAGATCCAGAGTAGAAAGGAATGATAGTTGTTGATTAACCTAAGGGTGATACTGGTGTGGCATAGGGACACCAGTATAACTGTAAACTGGGTTAGGTGGGTAATTGTAACCAGTAGGTCCTCCTGCATACGATTGTTGCTAATAGAGTAAACAAGATTTGAGGAGGGTTGAGAAACATGTGTGAGCGAAGGATAACCTGATGGGTTTTGAGGATTATAATTTGGTTGATGGGATTGTCCATAAAGTGGATAGACATTTTTTCCATAAGGAGGATAAGGTTGTTTCTATCCTTGAGGATGTTTCCCCCCAGGGAATAATGGATTTCCTGGGAAAGGAGTGTTCCAAGGATTGGGCGTTGTAGACACATTCTGTCTAGAAGGTTGATGATGGGCTCCAGTTTGAGGCTGCCCCCCAGCATGAAGTTTCCCTCCAAACAGAGGTTGCCCCCCAAATGGAGGTTTCCCTCCAAAAGGAGGTTTCCCCCCGAACAGAGGTTTCCATCCAAAAGGAGGTTTCCCCCCAACATGAGGTTAAGTCCCTGGAATTTGGAAACTAGATGTAAATGACTGACCGATTCCGCTTAATGGATTAGAGCCACCAAGACCAGTCCCTCCGATTTGTCATATAGTTATAGAACTTTTGGGTATAACTTGGGTAGTGTTGACAACAAAATAATTCAATGCTATGTACCTAAGGGGAAGTGACGAAGAAGGCCTAGAAGAAAGTGGTGTACCAATGGGAGCTTGACTAACCACCACATTACCAGTAGGAATAGTCACAACGTGAGGGACCATCGTAGAATGGTCCATCTGAAGAGAAATAGTGGAACTCGGATCAACAGACTACATGTTTGGATCAACGGATGGTGTGGTTGAAATGATGGTCGTACTAGTAAAATGAACTAAAGGTACGGTATAGGTAACAAATGTTTCGGGTATTTGGTATATGATAGGTATATCAACACCTATTCCTAATCCATAAAGGTGTCTCACCGTGCGAGGTGGGATTTGAACTATATCAGTAGTCCAAAGGGGGTTTCTGACACGAGGACTCGAATGAGACCCAGTCAGAATTTCAGAAGGATCAATGACAACAAGTTCTTCATCTAAATTCATCTGGCGAAAACACCTTTCATATCTCGTAGGAATGTAGAAAGCCTCTGTAAGATCTATAACAATTAAAATTTTTTCTAAAGAGGTAGAAACTTCCTCTTGTGAGGTTGTAACTTCGTGGACCTTGCTTTGTTGAGGAGAGCCTTCCATAGAATGAGGGGGTAAAGGGGTATATTCTTCCATATTTTCTGGGGGAAGGCCCTGTACCCTACGTGAGAGGCGTGGAGGGTCAATGTTGGTGGAAGCAAAAATTCGACGGAAAAAATCTATGGCCAACTAATGACAAAGAAACAACATACACTAATCAAATCTAGGAATCAAACCAAGCAAAAAAAACCTTCTCTCGATGACCATACTAGTTGGTGATGAAATCCAACGTCACGTGATAAGGTCAAGAAGGGGCTAGGATATGGTGGAACAATTACGATGGTGACCTACTTAACGAACTTACACCTTGGTGTAAGCTTCCATGTAGTAATTGTGGATTTACCCTCCAAGGAGCCCGAGTGAGTTTGACCAACATCTGTTCCAGGTACAGTGAGACTTCCCTTCACTATCACCTTGTGTAAGTACCTAAAGATTATGGATACTAAGGACACCAACTCATAGTCATCCCCTAGGTAGGTACAATTGACAGTTTGTTCAGAACGTATGAGTAGGATAACATGTTCAAAATCCTTCAAGAGAACCAAGGACAAGTGGACCGGTAGAACTCCAGAGGACCCCGAATGGATTCAGAGTTCACGAAGCACCGAGACCAAATGAAACCAACTGAACCTCAAGAAGAACCCTCAATATACGATTCGACCACTACAAACAATTGAACCATGGAGGGATAATCTCCGTAACTCTCCCAAATGCAACCTCCTACGTAACCCCTGTGTGAGAGGGGGATCCCAGAAAGCCTATACGACAATTGGATTTTTCTGTCCCTATCGCAAGATGGTAATGTTTGTTTTGAATAATTTGGAGAGTTGTACTCACAACCTAATCCAAAGTGCTAATCCTAGTCTAATTTTGGTGGAAGATCCTAAAAACAAAATGTTCTAGATAAATTTTAATTAGTGTTAATTTTGCAGTTGTTCTTTACGCAAAAGGTGTATGACAATGAAACTGATGGTATTATGACTCAATTCCCAAAAATATGCATAAGAAATGATAACCAGTCCTTTCTTTCAATGAATGCTTATTTAAGGGAAAGAGAAATATGTTCTTTTCGCTGTCAAACACTAAGATGTAGAATCCTCAATCAATTTTTTTCTCAATCAAATCCAATGTAATGCTAAAATATCATAGAATTTCTTTCTAATATCCAAAAAAAAATAAAAATGTATCTTTTTGATTTATGTGTGAATGATAATCAATCTGATATAAAAATTCCTATGTCATCCATATTGCAAAGTCAACAAGGTTCAGACAATTAGAATCAAGTTACACACAAAAAAAAACACACTCTCGTTGTGATAAAACAAGAAAGACAAAGATGACAAAAATTTACGAAAAAGAAAACCCAAAACTCAAAAAGATTGAAAATGGCTTGGATAAGATGACCTCAAAGATAAAATGGAAAGGTGCATACACCTTTGAATATCCTCATGAAGGCTTCTACTCAGTCAGATAAATGAGAAGAAAACAACAAGTTAACTCTAAATTAGCAAAGACAAAGAGTGACTTCAAGGCAAGGAAAGAAAATGTCAAATTTTCAAACAAAAGATGATCAATTCTTAGAAAACAGGGCATTGAAGGCCAAGAACAAGATGTATTGAGGTTGTAAAACTCCCGAGAAAGTGCCCGAATCAAGAAATGAATTTAGAGAGTGAAAACCTGGAAGATTTCTCAAAGAAAAGGGGCAATGCTCTTGTGTAAAGGGCACCAGAGCGTTCCAAAACTCTGTGTAAGGCCAACAGGGAGAGCCAACGCTCTGATAGCAAGGGTAGGGGAGCTCTAGGATCTCAAAACTCAGAAAAAGTGCCGATAAAGTCAAATTTTCAAGAAAACTCAATCAATCAGAGTGAATGTGATGTCAGAAAGAGGAAATCAATCAGATCTAAGAATTAGAGACACGGTGTGGAGAAGTTCAAAGAATGAGCAAAGACCAAGACAAGGCCTAGGAAAGGAATAAAAAATCAAAGTTCCTCCCCAGTGGAGTCACCAATTTTTGTTATAGGAGAATCCCCCTACAGACAAGTGGATTTCATCTTGGATGCTAGAACCCTAACTCCAAGACAAAAAGTGCTAGAACCTTAGATTCAAATCCAACCACTTTCAGAGATTGAGGGAATTATTCCTTGATTTCCCTCAACATGCCAAAATTTACCCCAAAAAGGGGCAGCGCTCCCTCTGAATGAGGTACAGAGCGTTCCAATGCTCCCCCAGAAGAGGGTATAGAGTGCCAACTCTCCCTAATAGAGCATAGGGGAACACTCCCTTCCAAAATTGATTTTTTAGTGGTTTTTTCAATGGCAAAAGACTTGTACTTTTTGTCAAATGATTTCTCCTCTTCAAAACTAGTCTTTGAGGTGTCTTTCAAGCGTTCTTGACAACAATATGATATTTGCGATACTTGTGGGCGAAATGCGACACTTACGACATTTGCTAATGATGACACTAGGACATCATCTTAGTGAGTAATTTTGATGTGTAACAGATTTAGAAAGTGCTATTATGGACACTGACATTCCTTTATCATAAAGATAAACTATCAAAGAAGAAGAGGGAAGAAAGGAAAGTACCTTTTTACTGACGTTTGTCCTTGCTTGCTCCAGGCTGATCTTGATCTCCAAGTTCAGTTGAAGGTCCTTTGGTACAATGAGGAACAACAACAATACTTCCCGATCTACTATGATTAGATTTATAATGAATCTATGAAAGAAACAAGTTCATATACACAAACGTTAGAGGAAACATGCCAAGCATGAATTTATATTAATGAGAACAAAGTGTTGCTTACAACCATGAATGTAGTGCATCAACTTCACCAAGCTCCCTTTGTCCAGACCCTTTCTCAAATAATCCACGCACATAATGATGATGCTTCAATGATATCTCACTTATGAGATCATAAGTCAGATGCTTTACAATGCCTCTCCCTTTCACCATGAGAAGGCTTCCTTATATAGGCTTGGAGAGGCCTCACCACTTGAGAGATATTTGGGATAAGTTGAGAGGATTTTTCTCCTTCAGTTGAGGATCTTACCTAAGTTCGAGGCTTGACCTCAGATTTGAATCCAACCACTTTCATAGATTGAGGGGATTCTTCCCTGATTTTCCTCAACAGACCAAAATTTACCCAAAAAAGGGGATATATAACATAACAGAACCGATCACCACCTCACCCCCTCCATGAACAAGGAAAGGAGGCTCTTCTAGTTTATAATTCTAGTAATTTTCAAGAAAGTTAAACCATAAATTATATCCATCCATAGTTGAGTGATGTGGTTCAATTCAATTCCTTTATATGAGAATATATATCTAGGAGGATGCATATATGAACAAGAGAGGTTGCAGAGCAACAAGTCCCTACCAAGAACGTAGAGGAGCTTGTTGTTTGTTACTTAGCTTGATACTAATTATGTAGCAGTACTCTTTTAACTTCATGACAAATTTTGCCTTTATTGATATAAAGTTTAGTATTTCGGGTTTAAGTGTGTCGTATTCTACTCAACATCTATCGTATTATTCTCTACACAGTGTGAATCTATTGAGTGTCAATCTATTACTTGGAAGAACTTTAATTGTAATTGTTAAAGATAAAAAGTATTTCATTTAATATGTTAAAGCCAATCATCCAATCACTGGAACTGCACTAAAATTTGTTTCATCCAACTGAGTCATCAAACATAAGCAATATTGCTTCTAGATGTATACTTATCTCGAACTTGTTGTACATTCAATCAATTTGTTTCATCTTGAAGAGTCATCAAACATAAGTAATATTGTTTCTAGACGTGTCTTGAAATCACTCTGCATTCAATCAATTAGAATTGCGAGCAACATATGCAGTGTGTTGCCTCATCAATTTCTTATGCAACAACTTCCATAAGTGTTCCTTCAAATCCCCGCAAAATAAACATATACTATTAAAGTTTTGGAAGAGTTCAAACCCATTAGTCAGATTAATATTACAACAATAATATATATAAATGAAAAAGACAATTTCTAAAACTGTTGTTGAATAACATAGTTGCAACGAGGAAGTGACATTCATATTCCTTGGAATCTTGAGCATGAATATTTACGCATGATGGCCTTACCAAATTTATTAGAACACAATGGTGGATGTTTTGAGTTTGGGAAAGCTTCATTCGAAGTTCTCGCTGCTTATGCACATTGGTAGCCATGACAAGAGAATGCAAGGTGAGCTTAAAGAGATTAGACAACAAGTTGTTCGATGTTGTTACCAAATCAACTGCATAATCAATAGTGTAATCTGCTCACTTCAGATCTGCTACTCATGCTTATGCTAGAAGATCCAAATCAACTGCTTCAGAGATAGGATCAAGATCATAACTAGCATAATCCCTATTGTTGGCCCTTGACCAAGTTTTGAGGAAACATTGGTCGTGTTTGACCACTTTTGAGACTTCGATAGGCTGGTCAAAGATGGAGCACCCAGGTGGAGCAGACATCATGGGATCTCGCTTTTTTTGCAGTATTGTGGACCCAACAAAGGGTTTTAGGGTTTATGTAATGACTTATAGGATGTAGGCCCATGGGTTTACCCATGATTAGTCCTTTTTGTAAATGTATAAGTAAGTATCTAAGCGATGTAAGAAGTACTACTATGAGTTGTTGGCTATGTGCATACTAGGTTAATGTTGGATTAGTGCAAGAGATTGTAAGTTGCTCAGTGCAATAGACTATGTAAGGCTTTGTGATGATAAGGAGTTGGCTCTGTGCTTTGACCTAGTTTAGGGGAAGGTGGACCTAGTGCGTTGTGCGCAGATCACCTGTCTAGTGTGAATCTTGGATTTGTTGCTTTGTGCACAGGAGTAGATGAATGTAAGAAGATTGAAGACTAATAAAGAAGAAGAAGAAGTTGGTGGACGTAGCCCCACACTGGGGTGAACCACGTATATCCCGTGTCTTGATGTGCTTTGTGCGATGTTGTTTATGTGTTTATCTGCTTAGTGTTGTTGTTATAATGTATGATGAATGGATCTTATGTTGTTGCTTAGTGCTTAAAGATGATTGAATGCTAGGTATGAGCTAATGCTATGTGATAAGTGATTAGAAGTCATTGATCTTTATTGTTATTGCGCTGATCCATAATAAGGGTTTTATCTCTGATGTGAATGAGATTCAAGAACTAATGCATATTGTTGTTTAAGTGCTCTGTTAAGTATTGTAATCACAGATCCATGCCCCAGATTGGTTGTAGACACCTGAGTCTTGCAATGCCCCCTGCCTCTGCGTCAAGTGAGACTTCATCTGCTTCGCAGGTGTTGTCGAAAGGGATGATAGTTAGGGTTTTTTTGGTGCGCTATTGAAGCGTTGAACCATGGGTTTGCCTCTATGCCAACAAATGGTTTTGTTTCCGGGACTTGAAACTGTGATTGCTGGGAACTGAAGAAAAGAGAAATCTCTATGCGTAGATATGTTGCTGTAGTGCGTAGTATTCTACTTGACTTGTGAAGCTCTGTGCTAAGAAAGAAACCAGATCTGAAGAAAAGAGGTAATATATTAAAGCTTTGTGCTTTGGTAAATGTATGATAAGTGGATTTTTTTTTTCAAAAGTATGAATCTAGGTATGTTTGATAGGTTTTGTCCTAGTCTAAAATCTAGAGCACCATTAGAAGAAAGAGCTGATCTAAATAAATTTGATAGAAATAGAGAAAAGTATGTTATTCCTATTCATAGAAAGAATTGTTGGACTAATAAGTGGATGCATGAACCTACAAAGAATTTTTTTAGATTATAGGTCCAACACTATGATCCTAGTGTGCAGTACAGGAGATCCCGGGCATCGTTTAAAAGAAAAAGAGGATTAACACTGTGTTATAATTGCATAAGATTTGGACATCTTGCTAAGGAATGCCCTGGTATAGGTCTGATTTGTCCTTGTTGTAAAGCTATTGTTCATAAGGTTGAGGATTGCCCAAGAATGATTGCTAAAGTTGAAAAGATGAACATGAGACAATAAAACTTTGCATAAAGTCAAGAGGCTAAGAGCATGTTGGGGAATCATAAAGAGAAAGAATCAGAGAAAGCTTAGAATATGTTAGTACAATTAAAAGAAGTAATGGAGGATAAAAGAGACATTAGTTTACCAGAGATCCTGAAAGAAGAACAACACATAGTTACCATAATATAAGACTTCGACATAGATTGTGTATTTGATGAAGAAACACATGTGAATATTATTCCAGAAAGCACTTGGGAAATTTTGGGAAAGCATGCTATGATAACATCATTGGGAAGGATCAAATTTTTTAAAGGAAAAATGATAACCGTATGTGGAAGAGTTACTAATATATCTATGATTGCTCATGAAACATCGACTGAAGAAGAATTTGAAGTCATTAAATTTGTTGAGAACAACGCCCCTTTTCCACTTTTATTAGGAAATACTTGGATTGAGAAGGATCAAATCAGAAGGAAAGCATAGGAGGAAGCTATAGAAAAGAAAAAACAAGAACTAAGGGACTTCATAGCTAGAAAAATAGAGCGACTAATAGAAGAACAAGAGGATAAGTCGAAGCAACAGAGGACCGGGTAATTAGTTGTCAAAGTTGAAAGAACACAGGAAGGCTTAAACAACCTGTCCATGCAAGAAAGAAGTATAGCCACCCCGGAAATAGTAAGAGAAGGGACATTAACAACATAATCTGTAAGAGCGCATCAATAGTGCAAATTTCTTTCACCAGGAGAGAATAAGAATGGGAAGAGGATTCTAGAAATTATTAGAGAAGCTCAGATCAATGGAAGGAAGGCCAGGAAGCTCAATAGGAAGAAAGCTAAGCTACATGAAGCTACAAAAAATAGAAGGAAGACTTTATAGGAGGAAGATCTGCAGAACTTGAACCTCGTTGGAATAATAGAACCACGTAAAATGGGACTTCGCCATGGCGAAGCTATATGACCATTAGAGGTGCCTAGACCATTAGAATAATGCTCCAGAATGACTAGAAACACAATTATTAACGGAAAGACCGCCGTTGGACCATTGGGACTGCTCCATAATGGATGGATGCAATCAAAGAAGTGGTAACTAAATCACTTCACTCTATGTTGGGCATGGCACAGGAGGAACCAGATTCAACCAAGATGCTAGTAGGGAAGCTCGCCGAAGCCATTCAACAACTTCAAGCATGAATAACAGAGTTAGAGCTCCAAGCAGTACCTAGCACTCTGCAAGAAGTGTGTGACCAAAGGGAGGAAGCTGCCAAGAACACAGTAGAAAGAATCAGGGCACTTGACTCAGAGTGTAAACAACTGAGTGATCGAAGTGCACATACCTATGAGTGCCTTGCTGAATATCCAGCGCTGAGGAAACTGGGAGCACAGCTCCAGGAGGCGCAGAAGTAGGCATCCCCCATGCAAGAACAGATGAAGCTACTTACTACAGTCGAGAGGATGAAAATATCACAAGAACAACATGCATTACAACAATAGAGTAGTGCCATCCATAGCAAAGTCATGGAGGTTACACACATATTACAGCCGATGTAGGACGAAGCCTACACGATTTTTGAAGAGATTGAAGGACAAGGCTCACATCTAGACCAAGTGGTTGCGACAGTGGAA
The DNA here is from genome assembly GCA_009831015.1 of Picea engelmannii. Lineage (NCBI taxonomy): Eukaryota > Viridiplantae > Streptophyta > Pinopsida > Pinales > Pinaceae > Picea > Picea engelmannii. The sequence goes on along the minus strand of ML787760.1, from coordinate 230,542 downwards.
CAACGCCTGGAAGGGCCTGCAAAAGAGAAAGTGATTTAGGAGTTCGCCAAGAAGGAGGCTCAGTCGAAGCAACAAGTTAAGGCAACTCGAGGTAAGCTCGAGGCCTTTGAAGTAGCATTGCCCAGATTTGAGTGACTCAGGACGAGTCACATGTGAGTGTTGGGGGCCTGTTGGAACTTGACCAAGTTTTGAGGAAACATTGGTAGTGTTTGACCACTTTTGGGACTTCGACAAGATGGTCAAAGATGGAGTGCACAGGCAGAGCAAAGATCACGAGATCTCGCTTGTTTTGCAAGCTTGTGGACCTAGCAAAGGGTTTTAGGGTTTATGTAACAGATTATGGGATGTCGACCCATGGGTTTACCCATGATTAGGCCTTTTTGTAAATGTATAAATAAGTAGCTAAGTGATGTAAGAAGTACTACTATGAGTTGTTGGCTATGTGCATAACAGGTTAATGATGGCTTAGTGCAAGATATCGTGGAAACCAAGTTTTGAGGAAACATTGGTCGTGTTTGACCACTTTTGGGACTTCGACAGGATGGTTGAAGATGGAGCGCACATGTGGAGCAAAGATCATGGGATCTCACTTGTTTTGTGAGCTTGTGGACCCAACAAAGGGTTTTAGGGTTTATGTAATGGGTTATGGGATGTTGACCCATGGGTTTAGCCATGATTAGGCCTTTTTGCAAATGTATAAATAAGTAGATAAGAGATGTAAGAAGTAATACTATGAATTGTTGGCTATGTGCATAATAGGTTAATGTTGGCTTAGTGCAAGAGATTGTAAGTTGCTCAGTGCAACAAACTGTGTAAGGATTTGTGTTGATAAGGAGTTGGCTCTGTGACTTGACCTGGTTTAGGGGAAGGCGGATCTAGTGCACTGTGTGCAGATCACCTGTCCAGTGTGAGGCTTGGATCTGTGGCTTTGTCCATGAGAGCAGATGAACGTAATAATATTGAAGACTAATAAAGAAGATGAATAAGTTGGTGGATGTAGCCCCACACTGGGGTGAACCATGTATATCCTGTGTCTTGATGTGCTTTGTGCGATGTTGTTTATGTGTTTATCTTCTTAGTGATGTTGTTATAATGTATGATGAATGGATTTGATTTTTTTGCTTAGTGCTTAAAGATGATTGAATTCTAGGTCTGAGCTAATGCTATGTGCTAAGTGATTAGAAGTGCTTGATCTTTATTGTTACTGCGCTGATTTGTAATAAGGGTTTTATTTGCGATGTTAATGAGATTCAAGAACCGATGCATATTGTTTTTTAAGTGCTATGTTAAGTATTGTAATCATAGATATGTGTCCCAGCTTGGTTGTAGACACCTGAGTTCTGCAACCCCCCTTGCCTCTACCTCAGGTGAGACTTCATCTGCTTCATAGGTGTTGCTAAAAAGGCCAGTATTTAGGGTTTTGTTGGTGCATTGTTGAAACATTGAACCCTATGTCTGCCACTATGCCAACACCTATCATGATTACTAACAACATAAATTTGTTCTTTTGCTAGATCAACTAGCATTGGGTCAACTTATGGCAGTGCAACTTGCATGGATACCTTCTCAAAACAGGTGAATCATAAGTAAGATCGTGCCTCGCAGATGCGTAGTCTAGATGAAGAAAAGACCAAATGAATATGAAAAATGAATGTGAAAGTTAGGACATAAGAGAGTGATTTGTTATTGGTTTGAGTGTTAGAACAACAATGGTTGTAGCTACTTATTCTACTTATGAAACCATTTTTAGGAATTTCATGGTTTCATCCCAACGTGCTAAGTGTTGTTATTGTTCGAGAATCGACAACATTTTGAGAACATTATTTCAATATTTCTATTACCTGTTAATCATGCTCGTGGTGCATGCTAATGAGAAATTCCATGGGGACAAATGATGTTGGTGTCAACAAGGTTAGTGGACTTCAAAACACTACCTACTATGTCCAAAAATAATGGTCGAATTGTGATAGAGGATGGAAAGACAAATTATTGAAGACTAGTGTTTCCGAGCTTCTTCATGTGATGGAGTATTCATCTTTCTATGGATGTATACATGATTATTTGTTGCATTTCAATTGTCATCAATGGATTCTCGGTTAGGATATTTTAAGTCTGAAGAGCCCAATGAGTAAGTGTTGTCATTTTTTTAGAGCAATGGTTGAATAATAAATTGCAGGCTTAAAAACAAATAAACAAGTACACAATTTTTCCCTGGGAGGAGGAGCCCATAAGCCAAATGGAGCAAAAGACAATTTTCCGGATATGAAAATATATATGTGATCTATGTTATGTTTTATAGACAAGCGATTCATCTTAATATTATCAAGTAAACAGGAGAAAAGTGGGAATTAATGTCTTTTGTTAGACACGATGGCTTGGTAAATGCACAAGGTTCTAGGGGATCGTTAGAGAAGAGATTGATATTCCTAGCATCAAAGTTGGAGAAAAATATAGATAATAATAATATAATATAATCAAAGTTCATGTCAAGCCCTAGTTTTTTGACGCGATTGATCAAATAACCATCCACGTATCATGCATGCATAGACTCCAGAAATCATGTTCCACCTGTTAAATAATCAATATCTCTCATACAACGAGTGTCTCATCAGGGAAAGAGATCGCTACTTTTCCTACCTAAACTGGGGCCTGATTTTGCTTGCTAGTGATATTCAATCAACTGCGCGTAATCCAACTAGAATGGGTAAAGCCAAGACCGATAAATCATAAGTGAAAGGGAAAGGATAGGGTGTGACCTACAAGCTATTCTACAATGGTCTTGTCCCAAATTCTTAGCTAGCATACTAGAGGTAGGTAATAACTTAATAGACAACATGATAAACTCATTTATCACTGTAGATTTGTCTTATGTGCTTTGAGTGAGGGTTTCTAGCGCTTGTTTGAATTGAATCTAGAAACTCCAACTGAATCCAGAAGAGAATACAAACTACAACAAAATATAGGGCCTACCAACTCCAGAATTAAGTGTTTCGAATGCAGAGGATTTGGACATAAAGCCTACAAGTTCCCTAAGAGAAGGAATGAGATCAAGGGAGCAGTAAACCATTTGGATCCAGAAGGCACCGTGGGGGATGCAATGAGAGGAAACATATATGCATAAAAAAGGTATATGTGACTCATGCGGGTTATTATCTATATAAATCTATAGTACAAACGAATTTATATATAGATATATAGTTTTTTCAGGCCCAAGAAGTGATCTATTGGTTAGTATCCTAGGATTAGCTACTTCTTCCTCATTTCATCTGCTTGCTTTGTACCGAACGAACACTGACTGTGTCCGTGATGGCTCTGCTTCCACTCAATAGCAAGAAAATAGTGTCAGCGACGATGCAGTGCTAGAGTTGCATTTTTAAAAATATGATTTAACCTTTAAACGAGCTCGAGAAAAGATGATAGGGCTTTTCCATGCAAAGCAATGAGAGAAAATGATGGTTCCTCTCCATGCCAAGCGATCATGCTATTTGTGAGCTGTAAACGCGAATGCAGATTTAAAAAAAAATCTAGGGTTAATTAGAATGTATGATTTTAATTATGCAGTAGTTGATTTCACTGAGAATATAGAGTACTTTGGGCTATTAGTAGACTTGATCATTTATCTAACACCTGCGTTAAACGAAGGTATTGAAAAATTTGTTAAAAATGTTATAGATAGTTTTTCTAATTATGCAATCCATTTGTCGTTGATCTTTTATGTTGTATAAATCAATGTTTCGGGGATTATTTTGGTGACAATGTATCTCTCAGCTCTAAATCCACTTGATCAATGTGAATCTAGAATATGCAGCAAAGCAATGACTACCCTAGAACCTAATGCAACTTCTTTCCTGAAAGGTGCTGAAAGTGATCATAGATCTCCATTGCCTACAAATACTAGCAGAGAGACATCAAACAACCAAGCTATATAAGGTACTTCAAAGATTTTCATTATTTGTGAGTGAATTTTGTTCAATATAGAAAAAATGGACATACAAAGGGCCTTGCCTTTGTGGAAATCCACCTTTTGGTTGCAAACGATACTACCTCGTTGTAGAGAATGCAACTTGCATATATGATGGTAAGTTCATTGTTAAAATATGTTTTATTCTTAACTAACTAATTTATGCAATTTAACATTAACTATTTTATGAAAAATTGCATTAAATTGCAGGGAAAAATGTAGGGAAAATTGCAGAGAATACAACCTGAATATTTTCCTGGTTGCAGAGAATATGACCTAATAGAAGAGAATATGACCTTGGTTGCAATGAATACAAGGTAATTGAAGAGAATACAACCTTGGCGGCAATGAATACAAGGTAACAATGAATACGCGATAAGAAGAGCATGGTGAAAGGATAAGGATGTTTTCATCTTGGGCGTGCAACACATGGGAATCATGCCAGAAGCCAGACACATGCAACATGATACAAGGTGGCAGGTCGAGGGAATTCAAATAAACATTGGAGAAATCTTTAAGATTGAAAAACGGTTTAAAATTTAATGCTGCTAAGTAATGCTAGACTTAGTTCTAGCATTAATTGACTTTGGAAACATTACTTGTCAAATATGCACTTGGAAGTGGTTTTAAGCTAAGATATGGTCATAGTGTGCCTCGGGAAGAGGCCAAATAAGGCATCAAATTTCAAACTTAGGCCTAAAAACCAAATGCAACTTGTAAATTTAGATGAAAATCTTAAAACTTTGGTTAAATAACTTCGTTTTCATGAGAAACTAATGCAACAATGAAAAATTGATTATTATTAGTCCCTCTAGCACGAAGGGAAGGGACTAATAATAATAGAAAGCTATGATCATGGTTGATCACCATTATATACTACATAGTCGATTATCACCAAATCAATTCTCTTTTGTAATATTAAACATGCTATTCTCAACCGAAGAACTTATCCCTTCATTGAAAGTGAAAAATAAGTCTTAGTGATGGGATGTATGTGAAGGTAGTTCACCATGGGCTGACTATAAAGAATTGAATTTTTTAAAGTAGCCTAGTTCAACAAAGGTTGAGGGTGAGAAATTATGAGTGTAGGATTCCATGCTTTCTTTAGAGGCTTAAAGGCTGAGGGTGAGAAATTAGGAGTGTGAGATTCCATGCTTTCTTTTATAGACTTTGATTAATAAGCAAGTCCTTATAAAAATCATTTCATGAACACACATCACAACATGATTGCAAGAGGGGGTTCAAAGTAGAAATATAACCCAAGGATAAATTTATTTACCTCTAAGCGAATACCCGAGAATTGTGTGGCAAGGACCTCGTTGATTAGATTTCTAGTCTATTTTTCTCATGATTTGTTTGAAACAACATTATAAAATCTAAGAAACTAATTTAAATTAACATATATTTAAGAGGAGAGGTTGTTAAATACAAAGTACTTGAGAGGTGATTTTTTCGGTTGTTTACATCTTCAACATTTGTAATGGAAGCACTACCTATTCAATGATTGTAGAAATGATCATTTGATATCCTCTAGGTAGGATGAATGTCTCTCCTTTTTTATTTTCAAATGTACAACTCAAGGTGTTTATATTGCAATGAAAACATGTGTCAGAGTTAGAACCTAGATGAGTGGTGGATCCATTTCGAATGGGCCTTGTTGTATTGATGCATGAAAATGTGCTTGTTATGGAAAGTTCAAGCCAACTAGAATTTCTCACACATTTCACGACCCCATATCTTCATTAGGGAGATACGGGTCCCACTTATATATTTCTATAGATTGGTGATGAGGTAGTGATTCATGATGTCTATTTGGGTATGGAATTCAATTAGAGCCCTAGTTGTACTATTTTAACTAGTTTTTGTCCTAACCATTGATATTCTAGTACTTCAACTTGTTCCAGTTGTTATTGAAGTAATTATTGAAACAAATCCATGTTGCTAGTGACAATGTGTTTCGATTGTCAAGTAATGAATTTGGTTACCATGTGATTAGCTTGAGAATATTTTCATGTGAAACAAAAATTCCTTTCTTGTCCTTCTCAAGGCCCCTCCTTGTTACCTCGGTCCCTGAAATAGATTTACATTTAGTTCCATTACCCCTTTACTCAAATCTTGAGAATATTTCAGGACCAACGTAGGAAAGAAATTGGTGTCCTTTCCCTAACCCTAAAGGATGTTAGCAGATAAAAAAAAATCCAATAGCATAAACTTTATGATCAAACTAGATACATGGATGGAATGGTTTGCATCTATATCCCTCTTGACCTTTCTATTGAGTATTCAAGGATCAATGGACCATGAAAAGTAGTTACTACTTTCGACATAAAACAATTAATGTATTATATTAAGTATATATTTTTATAACACAATGAAAATGACATATATTTAACTTCACATAATTTTTAGGGAATTTAATAGTTGAACACTAATTAAAATTAATATGTTTTTTCCTTTTGTGTATCCTTCTATTTGGTTTCATGTTCCATTCCCATAGCTTATTTCCCTTTGAACTGTCACATGAAAAGTACAGGGCATCAATATTTTAACCTTATATTTAATATTGTAGTTTAGTCCATATACAAATTTGTTAACCCACAATATCTTTGTGTTTACATGTAGAGCATACCTCAACAATTCCATAAATCCAACATCATATTCACGTATTGAATTTCAATTCTATCTTAATGCTTTGAATTCATTTGGATGTCTTTCAATAAAATCCTTGAGAGGTGGTGTTCTCTAAAATCCTCCTTAAATAACTCCCATGATATTTTAGACACATCCATCCCTAACTTTGGCAATAAATTATTCCACCAAAGAAATTAAATTCTCTTTAGCTAGAAAATACCCATACACACTTTGAGATTAGAGGTGTAATCCCTTAGTGAAAAGCACATTTCCATGTTTTCCAACTAGGATTAAACTACCTTCACATAAATAGAGCCCCAAAATTATGGAAACTCTACATTTTCCAGCTCTTTATAAACATGGTTACTTATAGGATTTTGTGATCCTTTTGCATGTACCGAAACACCTTTCTCTTCCCTTTCTAATATATTCATCAATGCATCTGACATTTTTTGGAACAAACACATCATGGTTATCACTTCTTCAGAAGGCACATGTCGTTGTTTTTGGACATGTTTCTCTTCTCTCAATGAGAATGAAGAGGGTAGGCTACAATGAAATATGTGCACCTCAACCTCTATCTTTACATCTCCTTCCTCTTCTATCCATGCCTGCCTCACATGAGGAAACAATTCAAATTTGATTAATTTTAATTTTAAATATCAAAACAATTAATAAAAATTAATGCAAAAACTAAATAAATAGATCCAATACTATGATGTATTGAACTTAACTCTAGTACCATATGTAACCCACTTCTTTGTGTTAATATCTCAATAATACAATATTACTA